>JAKJMR010017789.1:537410-580845 GCA_024449315.1 Daboia siamensis
CTTCCCTAAAATCCAGGCAATAATAGAACTCTTTGGATTGAATGGGAAGTTAAAAGGAATTGGTGTGAGCTGAAATTAAAAGGCCAAGTCAACTCCCTCCCCCAAATATTTTGTCAGAGACTGGAAAGTGTTTCTTGCTTCTACTTCTCATCTTCTCTTTTATAATTTAATCCAGCCTTGCCCAAACTAATATCTTTTGGATGTCATGGACCACAGTTCCCATCATCCTGTGGCTATGCTGGCTAGAAATGCAATGTCTTATTTTCTCTGTAGTATGCGCCTAGGAGCAGTAGGTCTGTGGGATTTAGATGTATGTAAACATTTCTGCCTAATTTATTAAATCTACAAATCCAGGGTGGTTTAAAAGAAAACTCTCAAAGACAACTATTATAAAGCATCACTAGCACTGCTTAAAACAATATTAAAAATATGTATATAAAGAAAGAAAAATATTAGTAGTAATGTACTTAGTGCTGTTTGACCATAAAATGTGTTGTTATTCTATATATGCCTGGCTGAACAGTGTGTTTGGAGTTGCCTCTAAACAGGTGAGGGATGTACTGTTCATATTTTCCTTGGGAGAAAGTTCTATATTTGGGGTGCTGTCTCTGAGAAGGCTCTGCTTGTGGCCAAACCAGGGGACCATCTGGCCTAAATGGATGGTAAATAAAGATGATTAGGGAGCTGGAGGCTAAAATATATGACAAATGTTTGTGGAAATTGGCTATGTCTAGCTTAGTGTAAAGGACTAGGGGTGGTGACATGATAGCAGTGTTCCAATATTCAATGGGCTGCCACAGAGAAGAAGGGGTCAACGTAATTTCCATTGTATCAGAAAGCAATAATAAATGGAAACTAATCAAGAAGAAAAGCAGCCTAGAACTAAGGACTTGTGAAAACAACTAACCAGTGAAAAGGCTTGCCTTCAGAAGTTGTGGATGCTCCATCACTGGAGGCTTTTAAGTAGAGATTGGATTGGATATTCCATTGTCTGGAATGGTAATGAACAGGGGCTTGGACTAAAGACCTCAAAGACTAAACACCTCCAACTTTTTTTCTTTGAGAGAAGTGCTGCCAACCTCTCCCCCTCCCCTCATCCCTTCTTGGGCACAGAGAGAAGGAGGGGAGGGAAACAGGAAGAAAGAAAGGGAAGGAAGGAGATGGGAATGAAAAGGAGGGAGGCAGGAAAGGAGGGGAGGGAGGAAAGAAGGAAGGAAGGAAGGAAGGAAGGAAGGAAGGAAGGAAGGAAGGAAGGAAGGAAGGAAGGAAGGAAGGAAGGAAGGAGGGAGGGAGGGAGAGAGATTGGAATAAGAGAGAGGGAGGGTCTGAGGGAATTCCTGCTTTAGCACTTGGCCACCAGCAGCCCTGTTGCCCTTTCACCATCTCCTGGTGGGCTCCCATCCTATTGCTGAGGATGCTTTGGTTACAAAGCCAGGTCTCCTCGCATGGAGAGGGAGTGGACCTCCCTTTGACCCATGCACTTTGTCCTGTACCTACCATGAGCAACCTGGCCAAGGAGAGGGAGGACAGCAGCAGCAACCTTGAGGAGGTAAGCGCAGGTGGGCGCCCCCTTGGGGAAGTGTGGCTAGGCAAGGTGGGGCTGTGGGGTCCTGGTGCCATGGGAGCTCAAGGGTCGGGCTGGGCTCTTGACCTTCACTGCCCGGGGCTCTGGGCAGTTCGTGCCACTGTCCAGTTCGTGCACAGCCTGAGGCTCAGTAAGCTCCTCCAATGGACCATGCCCCAGTCCCACCCCACCTTCCGCCGGAGACCCTCGGATGTGCTCCAGTCCTGCCCAGGCCCGCACAGGTGTCCCTGACGTGAGTGATGTCAAGCTGGCCACGCCCCACTCAATAAGCCACGCCCATGCTCACCACACCCACCCGGCCCCCCAAAGGCAACCACAATGCTGATGTGGCCCTCAATGAAATTGAGTTTGACACCCCTGCTCTATACAGTCAGTAAAAACAAGACCAGGAGCTGACTGTGGCTCAGACCATGAGCTTCTCCTTGCAAAGTTTAGGCTTAAACTGAAGAAAGTAGGGAAAAGCACTAGGCCGCTCAGGTATGAATTAAATCATATCCCTGTTGAATATACAGTAGAGGTGACAAATAGATTTAAGGAATTAGATCTGATAGACAGAGTGCCTGAAGATCTATGGACAGAGGTTCGCGACATTGTACAAGAGGTAGCAACCAAAACCATCCCAAAGAAAAAGAAATGCAAGAAAGCAAAATGGCTGTCTGAGGAAGCTTTGCAAATAGCTGAGGAAAGGAGGGAAAAGAAAGGCAAGGGAGAAAAAGAAAGATACGCCCAATTGAATGTAGAATTCCAGAGAATAGCTAGAAGAGATAAGAATGCCTTCTTAAATGAACAGTGCAAAGAAATAGAAGAAAACAATAGAATAGGGAGGACCAGAGATCTTTTCAAGAAAATTAGAGAAATGAAGGGAACGTTTCATGCAAAACTGGGCATGATAAAGGACCAAAATGGCAGGGACCTAACAGAGGCAGAAGAGATCAAGAAGAGGTGGCAAAATTACACAGAAGATCTATACAAGAATGAGCTTAACGTCCCTGATAATCACAGTGAGGTGGTCACTGACCTCGAGCCAGACATCCTAGAATGTGAAGTGAAGTGGGCCTTAGAAAAACTGAGCAACAACAAAGCTAGTGGAGGTGACAGTATCCCAGCCGAGCTATTCAAAATCTTAAAAGACAATGCAGTAAAAGTGCTACACTCAATTTGCCAGCAAATTTGGAAAACTCAACAGTGGCCACAGGATTGGAAAAGATCAGTTTACATTCCAATTCCAAAGAAAGGCAGTGCCAAAGAATGTTCAAACTATCGCACCATTGCACTCATTTCTCATGCTAGTAAAGTCATGCTTAAAATCCTACAAGCTAGACTTCAGCAGTATGTGGATCGAGAACTACCAGAAGTACAGGCAGGATTTCGAAGAGGCAGAGGAACTAGAGATCAAATTGCCAACATACGCTGGATCATGGAGAAAGCTAGGGAGTTCCAGAAAAACATCTACTTCTGCTTCATTGACTATGCTAAAGCCTTTGATTGTGTGGATCATAACAAACTGTGGCAAGTTCTTAAAGAGATGGGAGTACCAGACCATCTTATTTGCCTCTTGAGTAACCTATATGTGGGTCAAGAAGCAACAGTGAGAACTGGACATGGAACCACTGATTGGTTCAAAATTGGGAAAGGAGTCCGGCAAGGCTGTATACTGTCGCCCTGCCTATTTAACTTATATGCAGAGCACATCATGAGAAAGGCTGGGCTAGATGAATCAAAAGTTGGAATTAAGATTGCCGGAAGAAATATCAACAACCTTAGATACGCAGATGATACCACTCTAATGGCAGAAAGTGAAGAAGAACTAAAGAGCCTCTTGCTGTGGGTGAAGAAGGAGAGTGCAAAACTTGGGTTGAAACTTAACATTAAGAAAACCAAGATCATGGCATCTGGCCCTCTCAATTCCTGGCAAATAGATGGGGAAGAAATGGAGGTAGTGACAGATTTTATTTTCCTGGGCTCCAAGATCACTGCAGATGGGGACTGTAGCCAAGAAATTAAAAGACGCTTGCTCCTCGGGAGGAAAGCCATGGCAAATCTAGACAGCACACTAAAAAGCAGAGACATCACCCTGTCAACAAAAGTGCGTATAGTCAAGGCTATGGTCTTCCCAGTTGCAATGTATGGCAGTGAAAGTTGGACCATAAAAAAGGCTGAGCGCCAAAGAATTGAGGCCTTTGAACTCTAGTGCTGGAGAAGACTCCTGCGAGTCCCTTGGACTGCAAGGCGATCAAACCGGTCAGTCCTAGAGGAGATCAATCCTGACTGCTGTTTAGAAGGCCAGATCCTGAAGCTAAAACTCAAATACTTTGGCCACCTAATGAGAAAGAAGGACTCACTGGAGAAGAGCCTAATGCTGGGAAAGATCGAGGGCAATAGAAGAAGGGGACGACAGAGAATGAGGTGGCTGGATGGAGTCACTGAAGCAGTAGGCGTGAGTTGGATGGACTCCAGAGGATGGTGGAGGACAGGAAGGCCTGGAGGAATGTTGTCCATAGGGTCGCGATGGGTCGGACACGACTTCGCAGCTAACAACAACAACAACATAGAGATGCAAGGTTACAACTTAACTTGGAAAGCATATATTGTAATATTTAAGCAAGGTAATCATGTGGGCAACTCCCTTAACAACTGTCATAACTTATAATTCTGGACTTAATTGTTGTTGAATGTTGAGGACTATTTGTATTAATAATATTTATTCTTCACAAAGAACTGAATGTTTATTCAAACATCATTCTGCCCAGTTATGCTTAAAAAAATAAGCTATAAATTACTGTTTATACAATAAACTTAGTGTACAAGTTAGGTATTCTGTATATAAGAATTTATTAGCTTTCATAAATAGAAATAGAGTATGCGATTGTTGAGAAAATGAAATGCTTTAATGGGAAAAATAGAGAGATGTTAAAAAGAATCTAGTGATTTTTCAGGAAAATATTATTGAAAGCAAACAAATGAAGAATTAGGATACCCAAATGTCAGCTTCATTTACATATTTTATGGAAAATGGTGGTAAATGAAGCCTCTATAATTTTTAAGCTATATAAAAAGCCTATCCTCTTTTCAGTGTTTATCAAATGAACCATAATAATTACAATTCTACGGACTTCCGGGTGGCTCTCCAGTGTCGCAGACAGTCGGAATCGACCACCGGCCCTTCATTTGTTTAAACCGCGGAGCAGCTGACAATCAGCTACTCCACAGCGTGAAAACCCCACTCCTCGGGTGAAGAGGGGAGGGGGAGTTCCCAGGTAGGGGTAGAGCCCCCTTAAAGCCCCAGAGCGTTTGTTCTGGGGCTTGAAGGGTGCGGGTTCCTCCAAAGCCTGGAAATCTCCGGAGCGGAGAACTCTTCTGCTGTTTGCAGAACAAGATGCTGAATCCACTCCTGCTGGATTTGATTGATATCTAGAAACATTGTTGCAGCAGAGCAGAGAAAGGAGCCCTATAAACAGCAAGTACAAGGCATTAACCCTCGAAAAACAATTCTTTTTTCATCTTGCTTACAATTCAGAAAAGAAAAGGAAAATGGCGTCTGAGTGAATAGGGAAGAGAGAGGGGAAGAATTTTTTTTTCCTTTTTTTATAAGAGGTGAAGGGGTTTTTCTTTTTTCTTTCCCCTCTCACTTTTTTTTATAGTGAAAGTGTTTGCTAGGAGATTGAGGAGCAATTGGACTTTGCAACATACAAGATTTGGTTTTAGTTGTTAAAGGAGAAGAGAAGTAAAAGTGCGAACGGAGAGTTAAGTGTCTATAAAATGGCTTCTAAGCCTCTTAGAATCCCTGTTACTAAAAGTGCAGGGACATTGCCTGTTCAGCAATCTGGATTGCAGTCTTTGACATCATCCCCCGCAGCTTCTCCACCTGTAAGGTTAAAGGACCTGCAAGATGCTTTAAAAGTGGCTTAGCCACTCAGTCTGAAAAAATAACTGAACAGGTGGCTGAGCTTATGGAGGATAAGAACAAGGAAATGCGGGAGGACATTCTTTTAGCACTTCAGGGGCTGGCAGGATGTATTGAGACTCTGAATAAACGGGTGGAAGAAGTGAAACAAAATAATTTGATGCTGGAGGCAAAAATGGGTGAAGCTGAATTTAAAATGTATAAAACGGATGAAGAGGTTCTGATGATACAGTACAGAGATATGGTGTTTGCCCTGAGGATCAGAGGTTTGAAAGAGAACTCTCAGGAGAATTTGCAAGAGATGCTGGTGGATGCTCTGGCACCTATTTTGGGGTTTAAAACCGAAGAATTCTTTGGGGAGATAGATAAAGTCTTCAGAGTTAATTCTTGGATTGCAAGGCAGAGGAAATTGCCAAGAGATGTGGTGGTGTACTTTACGAAGGGGAGGATAAGAAATGAGATTATCCAAATTTTTTATAATAAGAGATTTACAATTGCTGGTCAAGAGGTGTTGATTCTGAAAGAGATTCCCCCAAAAGTTTTGAGAAAAAGGAAAGAATTTGCTTTTTTGGCAGAAGAATTTAAAAAAACAACAGCTTCAGTTCAGATGGGAAATATCAATGGGGATTGTGGTGAATTTTGCTGGAATAAGATACCGTCTTAATAGTTTTGAAGGCACAAGATTTTTATACTAATGTATTGATGGGTCGGACACGACTTCGCAACTAACAACAACATTGAAAGCAGGTTCACCGCCCTCTACAGAAGATAAAGAAGGAAAGGATGAAGGAGAGCAACAGTCACAAGAAAAACAGCAATCTTCAGAAATTGTGCAACCCTTGGCTTTAGTAGAAGAAACTTCGACTCAAAGAATAACACGGGCTGCATCTAGACGTAAGGCACAACAACAACGGCAACAGGATCAATGTTTGATGATTACAACTCAAGAATCAAGTGAAGCAGTGGGAGGAGCAAGGCCGAAGAGGCAGATTTCTGAAGATCTTCAGGTGGCACTCCGGAGGCTTCAAGTCGCAAAGGATGGCGACAAAATTCCTGACTTGGAATGTTAATGGCTTGAATTCACCACAAAAAAGGAAGAAAATATTTCAGTATTTGAAACATTTTAAAAATGACGTTGTATGCTTGCAAGAGATGCATATTCGGGTATCTGATCAGAAATATTTGATAAATTTGAGAATGGGTACACAACTTATTGCATCCACTCAAGAGAAGAAAAATGGTGTAGTAATATATGTGAAGAAGGGTTTGATAACAAATTAATAAAGCAGATATACAAGGAAGATATATTATTACTGAACTTTTGATTGAAGGAAAGAAAATACTTTTAATTGAAATATATGCTCCTAATCAACAACAAGAAGAATTTTATAAATTGCTACGTAACAAAATAATTCAATGGGATTACAAGTCTTGTATTTTAATGAGAGACTGGAATGGTGTGATGGACACGCAGAAGAATAAGAAAGGATTTTTTAAAAATACTCCTAATCATGCTAGATTGCCTAGATTTTTTTTTTATTTGAAAGATGATTTGGAATTGAGATATTTGGAGAGAAAGAAATGCGGATGAAAAGTCTTTTACTTTTTGTTCTGATAGACATCAATCTTTTTCGAGGATTGATTTTATATTGATTACTAATGATTTTTTTCTAGGATTAAGAAGATCAAGATATGTCCAAGAACTTTATCGGACCATAGTCCAGTTTGGATGGAATTGGATAAGGGTAACGGTGATAGAAGATCATGGAGATTAAATGAAAATTTATTTAGATATGTAGAAAATGTGGAAGAATGTAAAAAGCAGATGAATTTTTTATTATGAATGTGCACAAAGGCACCTCTATTGAAATGGTATGGGATGCAAGTAAAGCTTACATGAGAGGTGTCTTGATATATCTGAATAATAAATATAGACGTAGAAGGGAATTTAAGCGTAAAGAAATAGAGGAGGAAATAAAGTGGAAAGAGAAAGCCTCTACTATGGATCCATCTGATAAGAGGCTAAAAGAATCAATTAATTTGTTAAGAAGTCAGTTTGATATATTAATGGCGGACCAAGACCAACTAATTTAAGATAAGCTAAACATCACATTTTTAATAACACAAATAAACCTGGCAGGTGGTTAGCTTATTTATTAAGGAAAAAACAAAGATCTCGTCATATAGATAAGAAGGAATATAGGGATAAAGAAGTATTTCAGCAAAATCTTATTAAAAAGGCCTTTGTTGAATTTTATTCTAAGCTGTACACAAGGGATAAAAGTCAAGGTTTAGACATAGATAGTTATTTGCAAGGAGTGAAGTTCCCGGTGCTCACACAAGAGCAACGGGAAGAGATGAATCAATTGATAACCACTGAAGAAATTATTCTAGCAATTAAAGAATTAAAAGTAGGAAAGGCACCTGGGACAGATAGATTTACAATTAGAGATGGTGGAACCTTTAAAAGAATTGTTTAGAATAATTCAATCCGGAGGGGAGGTACCTCCATCATGGAAAACAGCATTTATAATGCTGATTCCAAAGAAAGATCAAGATCCTGTACAAACCAAAAATTATAGACCTATATCGTTGTTAAATACTGATTGCAAGATATTTGCAAAAATTTTAACAAATAGATTGATGAAGGTTATGCAACAAATGATTTATAGTGATCAAACAGGATTTATAAGCGGTAGGCAAATGAAAAACAACGTGAGACACATTGTAAATGTATTAGAATATTTAGAAAGAAATAACCAAGTCCCCGCAGCGATGATTTTCTTGGATGCTGAAAAAGCTTTTGATCAATTGAATTGGCAATTTTTATTTAAGGTGTTAGAAAAGATGCAGTTTGGGGATAAGTTTCTACAACCTATTAGGGCTATACATAAAAAACAAATAGCACAAATAATAATTAATGGTAGCTTATCAGAAGTTTGTAAAATTGAAAAGGGTACAAGACAGGGATGTCCATTATCACCATTGTTGTTTGTTTTAACATTGGAAATATTATTGATTAAATACGTGATTCAAAGAAAATACAGGGAATTAAAATTAGAGATTATAGATTGAGAGCGTTTGCAGATGACTTGGTTATTACGTTAAGTCAACCAATTCAAACAGTTTTGGATTTAATGGAAATAATTTTACAATATGCACAAGTTTCTGGATTTAAGGTAAATAGACAAAAAACTAAGATATTGTCTAAAAATATGACCATAGAACAAAAGGTAGCTTTAGAAAAATTAACGGTTTTTAAAATAGTTAAAAAGGTTAAATATTTGGGGGTATATCTTTCAGTCTCAAATACTAAATTATACAAGAATAATTATGAATTTTTATGGTCAAAAATACAAAAAGAGCTTGATAGTTGGAGAAAATTACAACTGTTTATTGGGAAGAATTGCAGCTGTGAAAATGAATGTTTTACCTAAATTTTTATTTTTATTTCAAATGATACCTATACTCAAAAAAGATTCAAATTTGGAGGAATGGCAGAGAGGTATTAATAAATTTATTTGGGCAGGGAAGAGACCGAGAGTTAAATTTAAGATAATGCAAGATGTACGTGAAAGAGGTGGTCTCAAAGTGCCCAATCTTAAATTATATTATGAGGTGGCAGCATTATCGTCAATTAGTGATTGGTTTAACACAAAGTAGTTTATTAAATATTGAAGGGTGTGATTTGTTATATGGGTGGCATGCTTATTTATTGTATGATAAAAAAGTGGACAAAGTTTTTAAAACACATATATTAAGGTCTGCCTTGTTGAGAGTTTGGAAAAAATATCGATACAAGTTGAATTATAAAATTCCTATTTGGGCAATACTTAAACATGCAATAGAAAATATAAATGTGGGATTTAAACATGATGTGATAACATATAAAGAAATTTTTAGATTGGAAAAGAATGAATGGCAATTGAAGTCTTTTAATATTTTAAAAGAAGAAAAAATAGTACAAACTTGAATTCAGTATGGGCAGTTACAGGCTAGATGGAAAGAAGATCAGAAAATTGGTATCTCAATATCAGATGGGAATTTGGTTACGCAAATTAGAGATCAAAGTCGAGAGCATATAAGGATATATAATGCATTGATAGAAATTGACTCAGAAGCGGAACTGGTTAAGGATTGTATGATAAAATGGGCCCAGAACTTTCAAGAACCAATAATAATGGATACTTGGGAGAAAATATGTGTTAGGAATGTTAAATTCACACAGGCAAAAAATCTAAGGGAGAATTTTTACAAAATGTTTTATAGATGGCATTTAGATCCCAAAAAATTAGCATGTATGTATACAAATTGTCAGCCAAAATGTTGGAGATGTGGTTGTGATGATGCAACGTATTATCATGTATGGTGGACTTGTAAAAAAGTTAAAGCTTTTTGGATTAAAATTTAGTGGAACATCCAGAAGATTTTTAAGAAAAAGATAAGATTTTTACCACAATTGTTTTTGTTGGGTATTATCAATGTCTGATGATACCACTCTAATGGCAGAAAGTGAAGAGGAACTAAAGAGCCTCTTGTTGCGAGTGAAGAAGGAGAGTGCAAAACTTGGGTTGAAACTAAACATTAAGAAAACCAAGATCATGGCATCTGGTCCTCTCAATTCCTGGCAAATAGATGGGAAAGAAATGGAGGTAGTGACAGATTTTATTTTCCTGGGCTCCAAGATCACTGCAGATGGGGACTGTAGCCAAGAAATTAAAAGACGCTTGCTCCTTGGGAGGAAAGCCATGGCAAATCTAGACAGCACACTAAAAAGCAGAGACATCACCCTGTCAACAAAAGTGTGTATAGTCAAGGCTATAGTCTTCCCAGTTGCAATGTATGGCAGTGAAAGCTGGACCATAAGAAAGGCTGACCCAAAGAATTGAAGCCTTTGAACTATGGTGCTGGAGAAGACTCCTGCGAGTCCCTTGGACTGCAAGGCGATCAAACCGGTCAGTCCTAAAGGAGATCAACCCTGACTGCTCTTTAGAAGGCCAGATCCTGAAGCTAAAACTCAAATACTTTGGCCACCTAATGAGAAGGAAGGAGTCACTGGAGGAGAGCCTAATGCTGGGAAAGGTTGAGGGCAAGAGAAGAAGGGGACGACAGAGAATGAGATGGCTGGATGGAGTCACTGAAGCAGTAGGTGTGAGCTTAAATGGACTCCAGAAGATGGTAGAGGACAGGAAGGCCTGGAGGAACATTGTCCATAGGGTCATGATGTTCAGCAACCATTAATGACCACTTGTTCAGCAACCATTCAAAGTAACAACAATGCTGAACAAGGTGACTTACAGCTGGTTCTTGTACTTGCAGCTGTTGCATCATCCCCATGGTCACATAATAATTGAGACACTCAGAAACTGGTTCACAATCACAATGTTTAAATATCTGTGGAGCTTCCAAATCATGATTGTCCCAAAGGTGCTTTTCCAAAAGGCAACTGGACATTCTTGGTTTTTCGCCTTGAAGTCGTCTTGCTCCTCCTCCAAGCTTGTTTAGTTTTGACAGAATGGTGGGAAATGGAAGGATTTACATTCTTTGTAGTCATCTGGTAGGTAGCACTCTGAGATTTGGTCAATAGCTCTCTGAGAGTCATTGAGGCCACTTGGGAGGTTTATCTATATCCTAGGTCATCTGAATCAAAGTTCAAATGGGTATGGAAACTTCTTGAGACTGCTAAAATACTTATGTTGTAAACAGGAGATAGATAGTATCATATCCCTCCCCTTTTGTAGAGAGGGCTGTTCAATTTTAACATAGATGGCCTCTTTGACCTCTTTCAAACCAGTGGTCCTGTCAGGAATGTGAACTTTGCTATCTTCAAGAAACTGACCTGTCTTTCAGATGCAGATGGACTGCTGAATCTGTCCTGATGGTTTTGTTCTCCTATGTTGTGCCATACATTTGTTTTGTTTCCCCAATGTACAGCTCTGCACATGTCTCAATGCATTGTACTGCATATACCACATTGCTCAGTTTATGTCTTGAGTGTTTTATCCTTCAGGTAGACAAGGACATCAAAGAAGCCTCAGAACTTGGAGCTATGCCCACTAGGCCTTCATCAAATCCAGAAAAAGATAGTACAGTAGAAGCTCCTCCATAACAAAGAATAGAACAACAAATGGTGCAATGTTGCTATTTCATACCATACAGGAATATCTGAAAATCTCAGGAGGATTTTCAGCTCAACACAACATACATGCATATTTTAAACCCAAGAATACATAAAAGCAGAAGCTTCTCCACACCAAGGATAAAACACACAGATATAAATTCTTCTATTCTCCACCATTCAGTCAGAACTGAAGAAGCTTTTTGAATGAACAAAATGTTTTTAAGGAAAAAAATCAAGTCCAGTTGTATTTTGGAAAAGAATCTTTGGATGGTTGCATAGTCCCACAGTCACAGGATCACCATTTGCGACCTTCATTGCTGGCTTCCAAGAAACAAAATCAGTAAGGAAGCTGGCAGAAAGTCGTAAATGGCAGTCACATGATGCTGTGCTTACTGACTCAGAAAATTAATTTAATGATAGCAACCAAAATTGCTGCAACTATCACTATAAGTTGCCATGGTCACATGACACTACATTTACCATAAACACTCCTAATTACCATAAACAAGCAAATATTACTTTTATATTAAAAGTTGGGGTTCTTTCTAAACATAAAATTTTACTTTTAATAGGAATTCTAGGATATTTTCATTCCGGTCTGATGATAAAACACTAATGAACACAATTATTCAATTTTACTCATTTAATTGACATGCCATCTAATCTACTCAGGAAATGACATGAGATAAAGTTAGTCTGGAAAAATTATTTTTGATAAATCCATGCTAACTTCATATCATTACGACTTTGTCCTACAAAGATCTTACCTTTTTAGATATGATAAGAATTTAGGCAGGAATAACTTTTTTAGTTTGTTAGAATTGCTGTATTTTCTAAGTATAAGATTCGTGTTTGACTACATTCCACAGTAAAGTAAAGGGTAAAGGTTCCCCCGCACATGCATGCTAGTCGTTTCCAACTCTAGGGGCCAGTGCTCATCTCTGTTTCAAAGCTGAAGAGCCAGCGCTTGTCCGAGGACGTCTCTGTGATCATGTGGCCGGCATGACTAGATGCCAAAGGTGCATGGAACGCTGTTACCTTCCCACCAGTGGTCCCTATTTTTCTACTTGCATTTTTACATGCTTTCGAACTGCTAGGTTGGCAGAAGCTGGGACAAGTAACAGGCGCTCACTCTGTTACGCAGCACTCGGGATTCCCCTGATAATCCTGCAATTTCCATTTTCTTGACTATACTTTAAGTACTGGTGATTATCAGGTCAAATATTGGTTCTTGGTTCTCCAAAGGAAAAAGTCAGCATCAAAGCAACTTAGGAATAACTGCAAGGGCCATGATTTTCAGAACTGAATTCCAAACATGTGTCGCTATATGCTTCATAGCTCCAGACACCAGTAGAATTATTACTACTCCAGCCAAAATATTTAACCACCCTGAAATGTGACTCAAGATAAGATCCCATTATTACATTTCCATTTTCTTCTGTAGCACATAAGCACTTATCTGAAGATTTTCCTTCAGGATATCTATCTCTAATCCCATGGGATACAGTATAAAGCCCTTCTCATCACGCTCACCATAGTTAAGCCATTTTCTTTTAACAGATAAAAGACATCGCATACCTGCAGTCCATAATCCAGATAATTAAGGCCATGGTCCCAAAAATCAAATATCATCACCAACATATCCACATTCACTTGTAATATAATTCTCTCTCTTCCAGTATTTTTCTACAGACTGGGAAGCTGAATGATAAACTATTCATAACTTTTCTTCCTAGATCTTCTTTGCAGTATCTTTTGTCCATGTAGTTAATAGTTGCCAGAGGATTTGATAGAGTTGGAAATAGTTTTTGTTGCTCACTTTTGCTTCAAAATGGGTGAAATCATTCTATATTTGATTCCTCATAATAATCACTCTCTGCCCTCTTTAGGAAGCTGTTTCTCCGATACCCTTCATACATACATTGTCTTTGTTGCCTATACTGCACTATAGTTTGTTAAAAGCTCAAACCTTATCGCATCTGCAAAGATCCTTCAAGCATTTCTAAGTTTTAATAAGGTCTTTTCACTTGCTTCTTATACATTGGACTTGACTCTTTGATTCTCTTACTTATGTAGATGTGTTTGCTCTTGTTAACTATGGCAATTGCTTCTTTATCTAATAAATCTCTGCTCTTTAGCTTCTCAGGTCGTTTGACTTTTCTTCAAATATCGCTACAAACTTCCAAATATATGCCTTGTTGTTTGCAAAAACCCAAAATATGCCATATGCATTGCAGCTACAACTTTTGTCTTCACTATTGTTTAAAGCATCTTTTCAAGTTAATTAAGTTGAGCACTGCTGATAAGACCTCCATTAAAGCTCCAAGAGAAGGCAATTTTTTCTTACTGGATCTGACATCTGACAATCTGACTTAGATGATCTATAATTTTTTAGACAACTTACTGAAGCATCAATTCATTGATCAAACATTGCTTGAAAATGATTGCTAGGAATAGAGACATTACATGACCATATAATATGCATAACGGTTGTTATGAAAGGATTAACATGCAGTGATTTTCTAATCTATTTGTAAACACATAAGACTAATTTTCTTGTGAGTGCTTTTTTTCAGTACAAATTATTGACATGATGATGAAATCACTGTCCCTATATTCAATTACATATGTATGACAAATCCTTAATTTTGTTCTTTCAGGACAATTAGTGTTAACTCAGAAATACAGATGTAATAGGCAAAGACCAAAAAACCAAAAAGAGAATATGCCTAAATATAATTTAGATCAATACTATTTACTATATTCCTCCATAACGTTCTAACTTGCAAATCATCTTTGCTTCCATTTCTTCCATACAATTTGTATATTCTTTTGAACTTTATTCTGTATAAATTTATACATTCATATGCAGCAATAAAACTCCAGATAACATTAATGCACTTTCTGACATGTATATTATTTTTTTTCCCATTATTAAAACTATCCACTTCCACAATCCAACTCCAATATACCAGGACACTTTCGTTTAAATTTATGATGTTCTTCCCTTTTCTTATAGTTTGTTTGTTTGTTTGTTTGTTTGTTTTATTTATTTATTTATTTATTTATTTATTTATTTATTTATTTATTTATTTATTTGTTTGTTTGTTTGTTTGTTTGTTTGTTTGTTTGTGTTTGTTTGTTTGACTTATATGCCACCCTATCTCCCGAAGGACTCAGGGCGGCTAACAACAATAAAAATAACAATACAAAAGTTAAAAGAAATTAAATAAACAGCCCCAATAAATAAGTTAAACTAAATAATTAAAAATTAAAAAACATTTTTAAAAACCCTGCCATCAGTCCAGGTCAGCCTGATGAAAAAGGAATGTTTTAAGGCCGCGGCGAAAGGACCGGAGATCCGGGGCCATCCGGAGCTCAAGGGGGAGTTGGTTCCAGAGGGCTGGCGCTCCCACAGAAAGGCCCTCCCCCTGGGGGTCGCCAGCTGACATTGTCTAGCCGACGGCACCTTGAGGAGGCCCCCTCTGTGTGAGTGCACTGGGCGATGGGAAGTCGTTCCCGGCAGCAGACAGTCCTGCAAATATCCCAGGTCTAGGCCATGTAGGGCTTTAAAGGTAAGTACCAGCACCTTAAATCTCACCCGGAAGACAACCGGTAACCAATGCAGCTCACGCAGGAGGGGTGTAATATGGGAGTATCGGGATGCTCCCATCACTACCCGCGTGGCCGCATTCTGCACCAGCTGGAGCGTCCGGGTGGTCTTCAAGGGCAACCCCATGTAGAGACCATTGCAGTAATCTATATGGGAGGTAACGAGTGCGTGAGTGACTGTATGTAGGGCATCTCGGTCCAGAAAGGGGCGCAACTGGTGCACCAGGCAAACCTGGGCAAATGCCCCCCTGGCCACAACTCCTATAGGATCTTCAAAACTGAGTCGTGAGTCCAGGAGGACGCCTAAATTGCGTGCCCTATCAACAGGAGGTAACACCTCTCCTCCCATAACCAAAGATGGAACCTCTTGGACAAGTCGAGAAGCCACTCAGTCTTGGCCGGGTTGAGCTAGAGCCTCTTCTTCCCCATCCAAATCCGTACCGCTTCCAGGCAACAGGACATCACATCGAGGGCATCGCTGGGTTGGTTTGGGGTGGAGATGAAAAGCTGGGTATCATCAGCATATTAATGATACCTCACCCCAAAACCACAGATGATCTCACCCAGTGGCTTCATATAGATGTTGAACAGGAAGGGCAAGAGTACCAACCCGAGGCACCCCACAACTAAGAGGTCTAGGGGTTGACCTCTGCCCTCCTGCCAACATCGTCTGCGAACGACCCGAGAGGTAGGAGAACCACCGTAAAACGGTGCCTCCCACTCCCAACCCCTCAAGATATTGCAGCAAGATACCATGGTCGATGGTATCAAAAGCCGCTGAGGGGTCTAATAGGACCAGCACAAAGGAATAACCCATCTCAGGCCCACCAGAGATCATCCACCAGCGCGACCAATGCCGTCTCCGTGCTGTAACCGGGCCTGAAACCCGATTGGTATGGATCCAGATACTCAGTTTCCTCCAGGACCAAAGGGAGCTGCCGTGCCACCACGCTCTCAACAACCTTTGCAAGGAAGCAAATGTTGGAGACAAGACGAAAGTTATTTAAAATAATTGGATCCAAGGCAGGTTTCTTGAGGAGGGGCCTTACCACCGCCTCTTTCAAGGCGGCAGGGAAGCACCCCTCACTCAAGGAAGCATTAATAACTGCCATGAGCCAGCCTCATGTAACCTCCCGAGCCGCATAAACCAGCCAGGAGGGACACGGGTCCAACAAACACGTAGTGGCACTTAAATTTCCCCATGATCCTGTCCACTTCATCCGGAGTCACAGGATCAAACTCTTCCCAAATATTATCGGCCAAACCATCGCTTCCCCTTTGTCAAATACTGCCCAGTCAGAGTCCAAGCCAGCCCGAATCTGAGCGATTTTATCCAACAGATACTCACTAAACTCCTCGGCCTGTCCCTGCAAGGGGTCCTCTCCCGTCCCCTGCTTTAAAAGGGAATGGGTCACCCTAAATAGGGCGGCTGGGCGGTTATCTGCAGATGCAATGAGGGTGGCGAAGTGAGCATGCTTCGTCACCTCCATTGCCACAAGATTTAGAAAAGGATCTTAACTGTGTTCGGTCAGACTCAGACAGACTGAATCTCCAAATGCTCTCTAGGCTCCTTCTCAGGCACTTCATCTCCCGCAGGTCTACGGAGAACCAAGGAGCAAGTCAGGATCTGCGCCGGGTCAGAGGCCGCAAAGGCACAACACAGTCAAGAGCCTCCGAAGCAGCCTGTTGCCAGGCGTCAATTAAGGTCTCGACCGGGCTGTGGGAAAGGGAGGAGGAAATCAATCCAAGCGCCATCTGGAACCTATCTGGGTCCATCAGGCACCTGGGGCGGAACCACCTGATCAGTTCCGCCTCCCAGCAGCGAGGAGTGGCATGACAGAGGCCCAACTGCAGGAGATAATGGTCTGTCCATGAAAGGGGTTGAGATGTTGGAGTAACCCCACCCAGACCATTAAGCCACTGCCCAGAGATAAAAATAAGGTCGGGCATGTTTCCCCCATCGTGAATCGGACCCTGAATAATCTGGGTCAGGTCCATGGCTATCATGGAAGCCATGAACTCTCGGGCCACCCCCAACATGCCGCCCAGGGAAGGCAGGCTAAAATCTCCCAGAACCATAAGCCTAGGAAACTCAACCGCCAACCCCGAGAGAGCATCGAGTAGCCCGGACAGGGCCGTTGCCACGCAGCTGGGAGAAAGGTACGTGAGCAACAGACCCAACTAACCCCCAGGACCCCACCTCAGGAGGAGGGACTCACATCCGCCTATCTGAGGGGCAGTGGTCTCCCACGGACAAAGAAGCCTCCTTAATAACAACTGCCACCACCCCCCGCCCCGACCCTGAGCTCACAATACATTTATTCTTCTTTCATTTAATTAAGTTATTCTATTTTGCCTTTATTCTTTTGTATTCCATGGCAATCTTCTTCATGATAGGCAACTAAGTTGCCAATCTTAAGTCATATCCTTTTCATATGCAATATTTATTGCAAATGGTTTCAGTGAGCCTAAACTTAGTTGTCCAGTTTACCAGAAGCATAACTCATTTTTACCCAAGTCTGCTCATTCTAGTTTAAGCAAGCTTGATTCTCTAATTAAGCAAATTTCTAGAAAGTCAGCATATTGTTATTCATACCTCATTACCTAAAAAATACAGGCATGTTGTATGTCAGGAACTTTCAGTTTTTTCATGCCATAGAACTTGCTAGTTAAAGCTCAGAACCTCTTTTCAGCTGGCACTGCTTAGTGATAGAAACTTGGCAATAAAAAAAAACTTGATATAATTTATTTATGCTAATTTATGTATTAAAATTATCAGAACTGCATAAAAATGCATGTATCAGTTACTCCATTTATTCCAAGTATAAGGTAAAGGTAAAGGTTCCCCCGCACATGCGTGCTAGTCGTTTCCGACTCTAGGGGCCGGTGCTCATCTCCGTTTCATAGCCGAAGAGCCAGCGCTTGTCCGAGGACATCTCCGTGGTCATGTGGCCGGCATGACTAGACGCCAAAGGCGCACGGAACGCTGTTACCTTCCCACCGGAGTGGTCCCTATTTTTCTACTTGCATTTTTACGTGCTTTCGAACTGCTAGGTGGGCAGAAGCTGGGACGAGTAACAGGCGCTCACTCTGCTACGCGGCACTCGGGATTCGACCCGCCAAACTGTCGACCTTCAGATCGACAAGCTCAGCGTCCTAACCCACTGAGCCACCGCATCCCTCAATTCCAAGTATACAAATATACAAATTTAACTATTTCGATGTACAAAAAAAAATCTGAATTTCACAATTACTCAGGCAATCAATAAATGTTCTGGCCAAATAAATCAATATTCAGTGACTGTTTTTCTTCAAAAAAAAAATTATTACAGACAGCCATGGCTGCATTCCGGAGAATTTTTGTTAACTTAATTTCACCAAAACCTTATCAAAACCACTTTTGTTTGCATTATGAAATGCATCTGCTTTGGTCACTTACTTCTTTATTGCTCCCTCCCTTTGCAAATATCTGTGGTATTCACTTTAGTGAACCTAGTCATATCACTGCAATGGCTGGATATTGAATTTAGGCAGATAATAAATTGTTTTTAAAATCCATATGTTCTATTTTATCAATGACAATATTTGTCACTCAGGATGGCTAAAAGTTAATATTTTCCTCTATTTCCATTGCTCTGATAGATGAAAACAAATATATTTAAAAAGAACTACAGTAGATTTAAAAACCAAAACTATTTAACTTGTTTTATTTCAATCTATTGTGGTGTTCCTATACTTTGATGAATTACTACTACTTCACCAACTTTAGGCAGAATGACCAGTACCAAAGGATTCTGGTAGTAAAGTTCAGCAATCTTTAGAGATTGATGGTTCTCTGCTTGGGTTTTGGTATTTCACTTTTTGACAAAGTTTCTTTTATGCTTATCAAGTGTGCTTGTAATGTAGTGAGATAAAGTTAAAAAAAAAAACCACAAGTTTGAAAATTCCTGATGTATGTATCATGCATTACTGATGTTCAAAATTCTTAAGGAAGTACACTGAGGGGAAAAATTATTTGATCCCCTGCTGATTTTGTACGTTTGCCCACTGACAAAGAAATGATCAGTCTATAATTGTAATGGTAGGTTTATTTTAACAGTGAGAGACAGAATAACAACAAAAAAATCCAGAAAAACACATTTCAAAAAAGTTATAAATTGATTTGCATTTTAATGAGTGAAATAAGTATTTGATCCCCTATCGATCAGCAAGATTTCTGGCTCCCAGGTGTCTTTAATATAGGTAACGAACTGAGATTAGGAGCAGTCTCTTAAAGAGAATGCTCCTAATCTCATCTTGTTACCTGTATAAAAGACACTTGTCCACAGAAGCAATCAATCAGATTCCAAAGTCTCCACCATGGCCAAGACCAAAAAGTCTGTCCAAGGATGTCTGCGACAAGATTGTACACCTACACAAGGCTGGAATGGGCTACAACAGGGGTCCCCAACCCCTGGTCCCTGGACTAGTAACAGGATGTGGCATGCCAGCAAGCAGTCTGCACAAACAAGCAAAGCCCCATCCGCGGGATGTAAGCAGCACACAAAACCACACCCCCTTCAGTCCACGGATAAACCTCTCTCCATGGAATTGGTCCATGGTGCCCAACAGGTTGGGGACCTCTGGGCTACAAGACTATCACCAAGTAGCTTGGTGAGGTGATAATAGTTGGTGTGATTATTCCCAAATGGAAAAAACAGAAAATAACTGTCAATCTCCCTTGGTCTGGGGTTCCATGCAAGATCTCACCTTGTGAAGTTTCAATGATCATGAAAACGGTGAGGAATCAGCCCAGAACTACACGGGAGGATCTTGTCAATGATCTCAAGACAGCTGGAACCATAGTCACCAAGAAAACAATTAGTAACACACTATACCATGAAGGACCCTGCAGCAACCGCAAGGTACCCCTGCTCAAGAAAACACATCTACAGGCCCGTCTGAAGTCTGCCAAAGAATATCTGAATGATTCAGAGAACTGGGTGTTGTGGTCAAATGAGACCAAAATCAAGCTCTTTGGCATTAACTCAACTCGCTGTGTTTGGAGGAGGAGGAGGAATGCTGTCTATGATCCCAAGAACACCATTCCCACCGTCAAATATGGAGGTGGAAACATTATGCTTTGGGGGTGTTTTTCTGCTAAGGGAACAGGACAATTCCACCACATCAAAGGGACAATGGTCGGGGCCGGGGCATTGAAAATGGGTCATAGATGGGTATTCCAGCATGACAATGACCCAAAACATATGACCAAGGCAACAAAGCGGCTCAAGAAGGTCCTGGAGTGGCCTAGCCAATCTCCAGATCTTAATCCCATAGAAAATCTGTGGAGGGAGCTGAACATTCGAGCTGCCAATCATCAGCCTCGAAACCTTAATGATTTGGAGAAAATCTGCAAAGAAGAGTGAGACAAAATCCCTCCTGAGATGTGTGCAAACCTGGTGGCCAGCTACAAAAAACGTCTGACCTCTGTGATTGGCAAAAAGTGTTTTGCCACCAAGTACTAAGTCATATTTTGCAAAGGAGTCAAATACTTATTTCACTCATTAAAATGCAAATCAATTTTTAACTTTTTTGAAATGCGTTTTTCTGGATTTTCTTGTCATTATTCTGTTAAAATAAACCTATCATTAAAATTATAGACTGATCATTTCTTTGTCAGTGGGCAAACATACAAAATCACCAGGGTATCAAATATTTTTTCTCTCACTTTATCTTATTTAATTCTGATTATATTGTATCAATAAATACTGACAACTCACATATGTCTGTACAAAAACAGTAACAGTGGACCAATACATATGTTAAAACATATTATTTATTTCATTATAGCCATCCCACTTCAAACGACAGTACTTACTGATGCTAATGTAAAGGGATACTACAGTAAAGAGCTGGTATTTTATTATAAAGTACTGTTTACATTTTCAAATAATTAGTATATGAGATATATATAGGCCAGAAAGTCTGTCGTTAATTTCCTCATTGTAACAAATAATACAAGGCAATAAACAGTCGTCTCAAAAAGAAAGTACACCCACTTTGAGTTTATGGTTTTATGTACTGAGACATAATAAAAATCATTTATTCCTTAGCAGTTATTAAAAGTAGGTAAATACAACCTCAGATGAACAAAATGCATGACACATTGCATGTCATAATTTATTTTACAAAAAGAAAGCCAAAATAATGAAGCCAGGTATGTAAAACTAAATACTTTTTGATTCAATAGCTTGTAGAAACACCTTTAACAGCAATAACTTTAAGTAATTGTTTTCTGTAAGACTTTATCAGTCTTTATTTGTTGTGGGGGAATTTTGACCCACTCTTCTTTATAACATTGTTTCAGTTCATTGAGGTTTGTAGGTATTTGTTTATGCACAGCTCTTTTGAGGTACTGTCACAGCATTTCAATCAGGTTGAGGTCTGGACTTTGACTGGGCAATTGTAACTCCTTGATTCTTTTCTTTTTCAGCCATTCTGTTATAGATTGGCTGGTGTGCTTGGGATCATTGTCCTGTTGCAAGATCCAATGTCAGCCAAGCTCTAGCTATCAGACAGATGACCTCACATTTGACTCTAGAATACTTTTAATATACAAAGGAGTTCATAGTTTACTCAATGACTCCAAGGCTTCCAGGTCTTCTGGCGGCAAAACAAGCCCAAATCATCACTCCTCCATTGCTATGTTTGACATTTGGTATGTTTGTGCTAAGTTGTGTTTGGTTTTGGTCAAACACGGCACTGTGCATTATCGCCAAATATCTGCTCTCCTCTGTCCAAATGACAGCATTCCATAAGTCTTGTGATTTGTTCACATGCAACTTTGGAAACCTAAGTGATATTGCCATGTTCTTTTAGAGAGAAAAGTCTTTCTCCTAGCAATCCTTCCAAATAAACCAAACTTGTTCAGTCTTTTTCTAATTGTACTGTCATGAAGCATAACATTTAATTGAGGCCTCTAGTCTGCAATGTAACTCTTGGATTTTTTTTCAATCTGAGTCTTGCAGTCTGACCTTATGGTGAATTTGCTGGGATATCCACTCTTGGGAAGATTGGCAATTGTCTTGAATTTTCTCCATTTGTGAATAATGATGGACTTTAAATTGTTTGGAAATGTCCTTATAACCATTTCCAGATTGATGGGCAGCAACAATTCCTTTTCTAAGATTATTGCTGATGTCTTTACTCTTTGGCATTGTGTTAATACACACCACAATGCTGGGGACCAGCAAACTCCTAAAATTTTGGCTTTTATAGAGGTA
This sequence comes from Daboia siamensis, assembly GCA_024449315.1. Taxonomy (NCBI): domain Eukaryota; kingdom Metazoa; phylum Chordata; class Lepidosauria; order Squamata; family Viperidae; genus Daboia; species Daboia siamensis. Next base: position 559,898 of record JAKJMR010017789.1, read on the forward strand.
GTTGATGATCAATTGATCAAGGGCACTTCATTAGCAACACCTGGCTGCTACATAGCCTTTCCATACTTTTGAAAGCAATAAGGGTGTACAATTACTTCAAGTTATTGCTGCTAAAGGGATTTCTACAAGCTGTTGAATCATAAGGTGTATTTAGTTTTACACACTAGTTGATTTTTACTGTGTCCTAAGTAAAACCATAGAATTCAAAGGGTGTATTTTCTTTTTCACATGACTGTAGACAAGGCTTTTTCAATATAATTATTGCAGAAGGCATTTATCTAAACAATAATGATTTTAGTCAGGTAAACATAACTAAAAGTTCTTGCTCATTTCATTCAATAAATAAAATTGAATAATTTTAATAATTTCAAATTTTAATCCTATCACAGTCACAAAATACTGCAAAGAAAAATAACAATTTTCTTTCTTAAAGCAAACCTTTGTAGGTTATATGCTATAGTGAGCTGTATAGCAGTATCAACTTCATATAGTGAGCAGAGCTGCTGGTGATCATATAAATCAACTGGAAATTTTTAGATCAATTTAAAAAATCTGATAAATAAGTGAACAGTTCAATTTAAAAGAAATAATCTTATAAATGTGCAAATATTTACAAAAACTTTAAGTGGTACTTCTTAAATAAGATTCTGTTACAGTATAGAATGTTACTTCCAACACAGTACATACTGAGACATATTCAGGGATTATCTGAAATAAAAAATACTTCCACTGATAAAATATTCTTAGCAAAAATCCATTATGGGCCAAAACTGTTCAGGGTAATCACTGTTTGCCATATTGCAATCTGCTTACAAAATCTGGGTATTTTAATATTAGTAGTTTAAATATTGATATTTAAATCAGAAATGAACTGAAGGAAGGACAATATATTTTTTTTACCAATACCGCCCCAGGATAGATTTACTCATCCCTATTCATAAATCAATCTCTTCCACTCAAACATTTATTTCCAAATAAGATATATACAATCACAGCTGGTATTTTTACATTTTGGAAATTATAATACTAAAACTTTTTCATTGGGAACTTATATTCCATTCCATACCCAGCTTATACAGAAGATTCAGAAGACTTAAAGCTTCTCTCTCTAGAACCTCACTTTGGAAGTAATTTTCCTTTGTTAGCATTAAGTGAGAATTCTAGTGTTTCAATTAAACTATTTTGAATTCCCAGTAATTTACAGATCTCCCTTCAAATAATTACTGCATCCCAAAATAGAATGCAGTGAAGAGTATTGTTGGACTTGAGTAGAGGACAGGAATACATTCTATCTCTAAAAATATAATCAGTTCTGCCCCATGTTTCTGCAGATTAGCTTCCGACTCTTCATTCATCTGTTTAATCACATTACAGATCTCAAAATACTTAGGTGATTCAGAACAAAGTATACTTTTCATTCAGCACTTGTTCTCAATCACATCCCAAGAGTTTGCACCTCTTTAAAGTATTCTTATAAAAAGCTAGTGTCTTAATTCTCATGAAGGAAATTGGCCCTGCGACAGGAGATTCAAATTCATCCTCTCACGATTCTTTAAATTCTCTTAAAATATGTCATACTGGATGCCACTGTCTAATCATGTACTATGTTTAGTTATGAGCTAGGTGCTGAACGAAGAAGTAAAATGATAATTTCGTCAATTCTGAGCAATACCTGCTTCCCCGAAAACCACCTTTCCTTTCTCATAAGTTCATTTCCACCCTATTATCTAATCTTCCATACGCCCTCTCAGTCGCCGCCCCCCATTTATCCTAATTTCTCCGCAGACTTGGTGTACCCTCACAGCCTCGCTTACCCTAGTACTAACCCTTTCTAATTCCAGCTCTACTGCATTTAACTAGAGCAGGGGCTTTCAAAGACACCTCTCCCAGGCTGCCCTTCGTAGAAAGCCCGCCCCTGTCGCCCTATAGACAACCCCCACCTTAACTTGCGTGAGTCCCATCCCCCGCCCCCAAGCACGACAAAGAGCCCCTGAGCGGGTGTGTCTTTCCCTTCCTCTATCCACTCCCTGGTAGTAGCACCTACTGCCGCCGGTGGCTTCTCGCCCACCGCGCTGCCTTTCACTTTCTGTCCGAGCGTCGGGTTCACTTCACTGATCTTCCTCGTCTTCTTGTCCCCAGCTTCGGACAACAGAGCGCCAAACCCCGCGGCGGCCCAATGGCCATCGCTCTCATTGGAGAAAACCTACCGTCGTCAGGATTGGATATCTCTCCCTTCCCCGCCCAGCAGGACCAGGCAGCTACCAATCGGCGGTAGAAGGAGGCAGTATCAGCAGCAATGGAGGGGTGGAGAATTCGCTTCTCCCCCCCCCCCCTTACACGTGCGGGGCGGGAAAGAGAGGGAAGTTCTTTGTTCTCGCGCTGACTGGCTAGAAGGGATGGGGAGCTTTCTCCTTTTTCTCTTTTCAAAAACTTAATACCCTCTCTTTACCACCAAGTTCTGTCCCCGTATAACTGCGGAAATAGGTGGCTGAAGCGTAAAAATCTTCCTCCTGAGGTGCCATCGGAGAAAGAAAATTCAAGCCCCGTCTAAACAGAAGGATAAGCATCTTAGCGGAGCATTCAGCTCTTTAAGACAGGCTACCGTTAACGGTTTCAACAGCTGGACGTTTTTTTGGTTTTTTTGCGCGCAAGTGTCAGGGTGCGCGCCTCGAGATCGGGCTCGGTGCCCAGCTCCCGCCGTCTCCTGTTTCAGTCACCGCCCACTCGGAGAGTTGCTGTTTGCTCCAATAACGAAACGGATGTAGGCAAAGCATTGTCGATGAGCGAATTTGCCTAAAATATTTCCCTGATTTCTAGCAGAATTGCATCAGCGGATATTCAATACATACATTACATCAAGAAATACTAATAGGAGAATGGTGCTTTTGTTTTCAAATTCAACTGCAAATCATGTCACATACTAACGAAGACCAAAAAGGCAATTATCTTGAACTTAGAATCCTATATCTCCCGCGCATTAGAAACTTAGACTGCAACTGCATATAAAGGGACATATAGTGTGAGCCACATTTTTTCATAAAAATAGATAAGGTTGAATTGTGATGCATTCATTTACATGTCTCAGTTTATGACACCTTGGAGAGAATTGTACTTTAGGGTATGTAATTTGGACTTATCGCCATAGTATAATTTATCTTGAGTATTTTTATTCAGAAAAAATCCTTACTGGCTTTTTTGCAGGACATAAATCTTCAGTTAACAATGGTTTAAAGTTAAATGAAAAATGGGTCTAAGATGAAATATAGAGAAAACCAAATAAATGGCCATATTTTCAGCACCCAAACTCTTAGCTATTTACATAGTAATAAATGAAGATATTGGTTAATAAGTTCTGTCTTTTAGGACTGACTGTACAGTAAAGGCACTGGCAGTCAAGAAACATTCTGCTGACTAGCACTTGGTGAAATAGCAATGCATCTTAGAAAATATACTTAGAAGCTGTGATGTGTCAATATGTACAAAGATCAGATTTGTGACAAATATGGAAGTGAAAGTTGGACTTTGAAAAGTAGAAGAGAAAGTACATTCATACTTAATGCTGGAAAAGATTGCTAAGAATGCCAAGGATAGGCCAGAAAATTTAACAAATGGATCATGGAATAAATCAATTCACAGTTCTTTTTCAAGAAATGAATAAGCAGGCTCAAATCTGTCCCATTTTGGACATATGCAATTATGTAACTTTCTGAGAAATCCATGATGCTCATTAAGCTGGAAGGAAAGAAGAGAAGATAATAGCTGGATGGACTTAATTATAGGAATGATGGATGCCTTGAGAAAAGTAAGAATCAGGTTATTGATTCTCCATAAGGTTATTATGGAGAGGTCTATTTATATGGTTATGACATACAATGGTTATGACATACAATGGCATACAATCACACATTAAGACAGTTTACAGGTAATCCTCACTTTAACTATTCAAAGTTACAACCAACCCCCCAAAAGTTACGTTTGACATGTCCACAACTTTCAATGCTATGTGCACATGCACACACACAGAGAGCAGGCACTTGGTCACATTTAGGGCTCTTGGCAACAAGCTCACATTTACAACCAGTTGCAGTGGCAACAATCACATAACTACAATTTGTTTGCCAGATTCTTATAAAAAAAAACCATTTAGAAGAATAGATTTACGTAAGGATTATGTGATTTGCTCACTAACCATGTGATTCACTTAACTGGTGACTGACTACAACTGTCATAAAAGTGGTTGTAAATGTGAGTCATTTCATTTCATGACTGGCTTAACAACTGCGACAACTTAGGATAGAAATTCTGGGCTCAGTTATAATCCGAAAGATTATACTTGAGTCTTCTGGACCACAATAAAGAAAAATTAAGACAGAACTATCTTTAATGTGGTTCTGTGTATTGTTGTTGTTGTTAGCTGCGAAGTCGTGTCTGACCCATCGCGACCCCATGGACAACGTTCCTCCAGGCCTTCCTGTCCTCTACCATCTTCTGGAGTCCATTTAAGCTCACGCCTACTGCTTCAGTGACTCCATCCAGCCACCTCATTCTCTGTCATCCCTTTCTTCTATTGCCCTCAATCTTTCCCAGCATTAGGCTCTTCTCCAGTGAGTCCTTCCTTCTCATTAGGTGGCCAAAGTATTTGAGTTTCAACTTCAGGATCTGGCTTTCTAAAGAGCAGTCAGGGTTGAACTCCTCTAGGACTGACCTGTTTGATTGCCTTGCAGTCCAAGGGACTTGCAGGAGTCTTCTCCAGCACCATAGTTCAAAGGCCTCAATTCGTTGGGGCTCAGCCTTTCTTATGGTCCATCTTTCACTGCCATACATTGCAACTGGGAAGACCATTGCCTTGACTATACGCACTTTTGTTGACAGGGTGATGTCTCTGCTTTTTAGTGTGCTGTCTAGATTTGCCATGGCTTTCTTCCCCAGGAGCAAGCGTCTTTTAATTTCTTCGCTAGAATCCCCATCTGCGCTGATTTTGGAGCCCAGGAAAATAAAATCTGTCACTACCTCCATTTCCTCCCATCTATTTGCCAGGAATTGAGAGGGCCGGATGTCATGATCTTGGTTTTCTTAATATTAAGTTTCAACCCAACTTCTGTACTCTCCTTCTTCACCTGCATCAAGAGGCTCTTTAGTTCCTCTTCACTTTCTGCCATTAGATTGGTATCATTGCATATCTTAGGTTGTTGATATTTCTCCCAGCAATCTTAATTCCAACTTTTGATTCATCTAGCCCAGCCTTTCTCATGATGTGCTCTGCATATAAGTTAAATAGGCAGGGCGACAGTATACAGCCTTGCAGGACTCCTTTCCCAATTTTGAACCAATCAGTAGGTCCGTGTCCAGTTCTCACTGTTGCTTCTTGACCCGCATATTGGTTTCTCAAGAGACAAATAAGATGGTCTGGTACTCCCATCTCTTTAAGAACTTGCCACAGTTTGTTATCATCCACACAATCAAATGTTTTAGCATAGTCAATGAAGCAGAAGTAGATGTTTTTCTGGAACTCCCTAGCTTTCTCCATGATCCAGCGTATATTGGCAATTTGATCTCTAGTTCCTCTGCGTCTTCGAAATCCTGCCTGTACTTCTGTTAGTTCTCGATCCACATACTGCTGGAGTCTAGCTTGTAGGATTTTAAGAATAACTTTACTAGCATGTGAAATGAGTGCAATGTTGAGATAGTTTGAACATTCTTTGGCACTGCCTTTCTTTGGAATTGGAATGTAAACTGATCTTTTCCAATCCTGTGGCCACTGTTGAGTTTCCCAAATTTGCTGGCAAATTGAGTGTAGCACTTTTACTGCATCATCTTTTAAAATTTGAATAGCTCAGCTAGAAGACTGTCACCTCCACTAGCTTTGTTGTTGCTCAGTTTTTCTAAGGCCCACTTCACTTCACATTCTAGGATGTCTGGCTCGAGGTCAGTAACCACCTCATCGTGGTTATCAGGGACATTAAGCTCGTTCTTTTATAGTTCTTCTGTGTAATTTTGCCACCTCTTCTTAATCTCTTCTGCCTCTGTTAGATCCCTGCCATTTTGGTCCTTTATCATGACCATTTTTGCATGAAACGTTCTCTTCATCTCTCAAATTTTCTTGAAGAGATCTCTGTTCCTCCCTATTCTATTGTTTTCTTCTATTTCTTTGCACTGTTCATTTAAGAAGGCATTCTTATCTCTTTTACCTATTCTCTGGAATTCTGCATTCAATTGGGCATATCTTTCTTTTTCTCCCTTACCTTTTGCTTCCCTTCTTTCCTCAGCTATTTGCAAAGCTTCCTCAGACAGCCATTTTGCTTTCTTGCATTTCTTTTTCTCTGGGATGGTTTTAATTGCTACCTCTTGTACAATGTTGCGAACCTCTGCCCATAGTTCTTCAGGCACTCTGTCTATCACATCTAATTCCTTAAATCTATTTGTCACCTCTACTGTATATTCAACAGAGATATGATTTAATTCATACCTGAGTGGCCTAGTGCTTTTCCCTACTTTCTTCAGTTTGAGCCTAAACTTTGCAACAAGAAGGTCATGGTCTGAGCCACAGTCAGCTCCTGGTCTTGTTTTTACTGACTGTATAGAGCTTCTCCATCTTTGACTGCAGAGCACATAGTCAATCTGATTGCTGTGTTGACCGTCTGGTGATGTCCATGTGTAGAGCCGTCTCTTGGGTTGTTGGAAAAGAGTGTTTGCTATGACCATCGTATTCTCTTGACAAAATTCTATCAGCCTGTGCCCTGCTTCATTTTGTACTCCAAGGCCAAGCTTGCCTGTTATTCCGGTTATCTTTTGGTTCCTACTTTAGCATTCCAATGCTCCATGATGGTAAGGACATCATTTTTGGGTGTTAGTTCTATAAGGTGCAGTAGGGCTTCATAGAACCGGTCAATTTCATCCTCTTCAGCACTGGTGGTTGGGGCATAGACTTGGATTACTGTGATATTGAATGGTTTGCCTTGCATTCGAACTGAGATCATTCTGTCATTTTGAGGATTGTATCCCAGTATTGCTTTTCCTACTTTTTTTATTGACTATGAAGGCTACTCCATTTCTTCTGAGGGATTCTTGCCCGCAGTAGTATACCTGATGGTCATCTGAATTAAATTTACCCATTCCTGTCCATTTTAGTTCACTGATTCCTAAGATGTCGATGTTCAGTCTTGTCATCTCTTGTTTGACCACGTCCAGCTTTCCTTGATTCATGGATCTTACATTCCAGGTTCCTATGGAGAAAAAATCTTTACAGCATTGGACTTTCCTTTCGCCACCAGATACATCCACAGCTGAGCGTCCTTTCAGCTTTGGCCCAGTTGCTTCATTCTTTCTGGCGCTACTAGTACTAGCCCTCTGCTTTCCCCCAGTAGCATATTGGACACCTTCCGACCTGAGGGGCTCATCTTCCAATGTCATATTGTTTTGCCTTTTGGTACTGTCCATAGGGTTTTAATGGCAAAGTTACTGGAGTGGGTTGCCATTTCCTTCTCCAGTGGATCACGTTTTGTCAGAACTCTCTGCTATGACCTGTCCATCTTGGGTGGCCCTGCATGGCATAGCTCATAGCTTCATTGAATTATGCAAGCCCCTTCACCACGACAAGGCAGTAATCCATGAAGGGGTTCTGTATATTATATGAATGCAATTCTTGTGTTCAGAAGATTGACATTTTTTTCTACAATGGAGGACATTGCGGATTATAAACTCCTTAAAGGAAGAATTTTAATACTTAGTTCATATGGTTATGTTATCTGCTATAATAATAAAGGGAGTTACAAGTGTACAAAAAAGAATACAAATTAAAATCAGTTAATATGCAGATCATTGCATTGTCTTTATTTATTTGATGATGTTCTTGGATGCTCAACTCCCAATTATAAACAAAACAATTGTACAGTTAATGCAGTTAACAGTTAAATCTCTCATTGCATCAGGCCATGGTTCCATCATGTTTTAGGACTACAATCATTGTACCAGTGCCCCAAAATACTAAAATCACATGCCTTAATGATTACCATCCAGTTGCATTCACTTCCATTATGATGAAGTGTTTTGAGAGGTTGGTAAAGGACTACATGGTTTCGTGCCTTCCCCATACATTTGACTCATTACAGTTTACCTATTGGAAGAACCGCTCTGTAGAAAATGCACTATCCTGCATGCTTCATCTTAGCTTGGTGCACCCAGGTCTTTTCCTCAAGGCCTTTGCCGCTGAAAATGAAACCCAGGAGCAACATGCAGAAATTGGAAGCTTCTCAGCGCTGTAATCTTGCGGTTGAAGTCAAGCGAGATTATGGCGCTGAGAAGCTTCTAGTTTCGGTACCCAAAGTATTTGCAAGCTGAACGGATGCTTTGATTTTGCTGCCTCCGAGTATCAAATCAGCTTGCAAACACTTTGGGCACCAAAACTGGAAGCATCTCAGTGCCATGATTTTGTATGGCAGAGATGCTGGAGAGGAGACAACTGGAAAGGAGACAGCTTTACTAGATTTTCGCAAGTTAAGTGAGTCTGGCACAGCACGATGGGGGGGGAAGTAATTCTGTGGAGAATGGGGTATCTCAGTGGGTTGGGGAAGGCCTTAGGTGGTCTAAAGCAGATGACCTTTTTCATCACTAGGTCCCCCATCTCCTTCCTAGTCCTAGGAAGGAGAAAATGGCAAACCACTTCAGAAAACTTTGACAAAAAAACTTCATGCTAGTTTTTTCAGAGCAGGTTTTTACCATGGAGCTATTTGAGGATGATTCAGATTTGGAGACCTGAATCATTCCAACTAGTAGCTGACTGGCAGGAGGAAACTATGTGGTGAAGCAGGAGTTTCTGTCTGCAACTTTGTAATATAAATGGTTCATTCCCATGTATGTCACTTGTTCAGGCTGTTTTTAAACACAGATTTAGTTCTAAACTTGTGCTCAAAAGCAGTCCAAACAATAGTTGATGGGAGGATACGCTGTACTGTAGGTTGCACAGTAGTTTTGTACTACTTTGAACAGGTTAGCACTCTTCCAGTAGAGCACTAAAGCTATACAAATGAGTCATGCTTTAATTGGCAGATGATCCCACTGGCTGATGATGTTGATAAAGTTGGAGGACAGCAGTCATTATTGCAAAGGAAATGATAATGTTTCGGACAGCCCGAAAACAGCTATCTTCGGCGGCGCCTTGCCACCCGGAAGTCCTCGCAGACTATTACTCCTTATACTAATCCGCTGGCTCCTTTACCTTTCTCCTCCCCCTCACCCCCCCGCAAGGTTTCAGGAGGACCCGGGCAAAAAGCTACTGCGAGAGAGTGGCCTAATCTTATCATCTGCTACCTCCCTAGAGGTGAGAGCTCTAGGTGGTAAGCCTTATCCCGGTCATGTGTTTCAACCTGCTCCCCGGTTCTGACCGTCGTGAGAGGACGGGGGTTGATCTGTTCCAGGGTACACCCAGCTCAAGTGGCAGTTGAGCTTGGTTAGCAGACAGGACACCTCCTACTGATTTAAAACTCTCCCAATCGATCTTTTTTGCCGAACTTACTTATTTTAATAACAATGACTCGTCTCAGCTACTCCAGCACAGCCTTATACGCCCTCAGGGGTCCCCCCCTTCCTGGTGCGCCCCGCCTCACTTTCCATTCTTCCTCTTGATGAAGGGCCCAATTGTTGGGACCCTGAGAGATGGCTGGGCAGGGATAGGGGCCTCCGTTACAAACCTAATAAGAGGCCCCTGGTTAATTTTTTAGTTAAATTTTTTATAGGGTTAGGGAGGGGGGAGGGTTTTCATGGTTGGATGGAAAAGGGGGGGGTTCCACCAACTATTGTTCAGACCAGATCTGGGATTGAACACATGGAGGGGGAGCTGAGGCTGGTTGCCTCCGGGGCTCCAGAACAGGTCGTGGGATTACATATTCCCATGATGTTAGGGAATGGCAGCAGGTGTAAAGACAGAGGACCCTATCGACATCTGGGATTGCGTCCCCGCTATCTCCAAACAGTTAAGCGCTCCAACCCTCTGGTTTCTTCCCAAGACTCCGGGAGCAAGGATAAGCAGCCACCTGAGCTCCGGTTGATGTACTTGAATGCCATGTCCATAATCAATAAAGCTCCTCTCATCCGCGATCTGATTGAGAGTGAGCATACGGACCTGGCTTGCATTACGGAGACCTCATTGGGCCCAGAGGGTGGTGTCCCTCTGGTCGATCTCTGCCCACCAGATTTCTGAGTGCTTCACCGACCTCAGGCTCAGGGTAGGGGCGGGGGAGTGGCAGCAGTTATGAGGAAGACTCTTTGTCCTCAGGAGTCCACCATCGTCCAAATAGCCGAATGTGAATCCCTCCTCCTGAGATATGGCCCTAGGTCACAGTTAGGCTTACTGCTGGTATACATTCCGCCTAGTCGCACATCTACGGCCCTGCCTGAGCTTCTCGACATCCTCTCGGGGCTGGTGGTTAAATTCCCCAAGTTTATAGTTTTGGGTGATTTCAATCTACCATCCCTGGGAGGATCATCTGAGTTAGCCCGAGAGTTCATGGATTCCATGACGGCCATGGACCAGATACAAGTAATTCGGGGCCCGACTCATGTGGAGGGTCACACGCTTGATTTGGTCTTTCTATCTAAACGGTGGTAAGATGATCTTGGTGGGGGTTCCCCTATTATTATACCCCTGTCATGGACCGATCATCATCTCCTGAGGCTGGTCTTCTACTATGCCACCCCCCGTTGTGGAGTTGTGGAACCATCAAGATGGTTCCGTCCCAGGCGCTTAATGGACCCTGAGAAGTTCCAGGCAGCACTAGGGTCTCCACCTGCCTTTTTCGCTCACAGCTCGGTTGATGCCTTAGTGGAAGCCTGGGAAAAGGCTGCCATGGATGCACTTAACTGAGTTGTTCCCTTGCGGCCCCTGACCCGGTGCAGATCCCAGTTCGCTCCATGGTTTTCCATGGAGCTCCGGGAGATGAAGCATCGGACACGGGGCCTAGAGAGCTGTTGGATCCACCTGATTTGAATCTGACCGATCACGACTAAGATCCTTTACTAGATCTTATCTCGCAGCAATGAGGATGGCGAGGTCTAATTACTTTGCTACACTCATTGCGTCCGCAGATAATCGCCCGGCCGCCTTGTTTAGGATAACTCGCTCCCTCCTTAATCAAGAGGTGAGGGAGGATCCCTTACAGGGTCGTGCCGAGGAGTTTTGCCAACATCTGTCGGACAAAATCACTCGGATTCGGACCGGCTTGGACTCCAACTGGGCAGAATCTGACGATCAGGACATGGGTGGTCTTGTCGATGTTATATGGGACGGGTTCGACCTGTGACCACAAAGGAAGTGGACAGAATTATGAGGAAGCTGAGCTCCACCACTTGTTTATTAGATCCGTGCTCTTCTTGGCTGGTTTATTCGGCTCGAGAGGGAACACAAAACTGGCTCCAGGAGGTGATATCTGCCTCCTTGAGTGAGGGTTGTTTCCCCTCCGTTTTGAAAGAAGCGGTGGTGAGACCCCTTCTCAACAAACCTACCTTGGACCCAAGTATATTAAACAACTTTCGTCCGGTCTCCAACCTTCGCTTTCTTGCTAAGGTTGTTGTGGTGGTGGCACATCAGCTCCCTTCAGTTCTGGAGGAAACTGACTATCTGGACCCATACCAATCGGGTTTCAGGCCCGGACACAGCACAGAGACGGCATTGGTCGCACTGATAAATGATCTCTGGAGAGCTTGGGACAGAGGCTGTTCCTCTGTCCTAGTCCTACTAGATCTCTCAGCAGCTTTTGATACCATCGACCATGGTATCTTGCTGCAGCATCTCAGGGGATTGGGAGTGGGAGGCACGCTTCTTCAGTGGTTCTCCTCCCATCTCACAGGACGTTCACAGTCTGTATTAACAGGGGGGCAGAGGTCGAGATCGAGGCCTCTCACTTGTGGAGTCCCTCAGGGGTCGGTCCTCTCTCCTGTTCAACATTTACATGAAACTGCTAGGTGAGATCATTCGTGGTTTTCGAGTCGGGTATCACCAGTATGCTGATGATACCCAGCTTTTTATTTCGACCCCAAACCACCTCAATGATGCCCTCGATGTGATGTCTCGTTGCCTGGAAGCAGTTCGGGTCTGGATGGGGAGGAACAGGCTTCAACTCAACCCTGACGAGACTGAGTGGCTATACGTACCATCATCTCGGGATATTCAGAACATTCCATCTCTTTCTATGGGGGGTGAGTTATTACCCCCCGTAGATAGGGCTCGCAACTTGGGAGTCCTCCTAGATTCACAGCTTTCCTTGGAAGACCACATAATAGCTGTGACTAGGGGAGCCTTTGCCCAGGTTCGCCTGGTACGCCAATTATGGCCCTATCTAGACCGGGACACCCTGCGTACGGTCACTCATGCACTCGTGACCTCTTGTTTAGACTACTGCAATGCTCTCTACATGGGGCTGCCCTTGAGGACCACTTGGAGACTCCAACTGGTACAGAATGCAGCCACGAGAGTTATGTTGGGAGTCTCCCGATACTCCCATGTTACACCTCTACTCCGTGAGCTGCATTGGCTTCCAGTTGTCCTCCGGGTGAGATTCAAGGTGCTGGTAATGGTTTTCAAAGCCCTACATGGCATGGGTCCGGAGTACCTTAGGAATCACCTGCTGCCAGCGTCAACTTCCCTCCGCCCTGTGCGCTCCCACAGAGAGGGCCTCCTAAGGTGCCGCCGTTTGGAGAACGCTGTCTGATGGCTCCCGGAGGGAGGGCGTTCTCTGTGGGTGCACCTGACCTATGGAACCGTTTACCGGTTGAGTTCCGGATGGCTCCCAACTTTCGCTCCTTCCGACGCAACCTAAAAACCTAACTGTTTGAGCAATCCGGTCTGGTCTGACGGGTTCTGTTGTAATTATTGTTTTAATGTAACTTATCTTCTGCATTTGGGCATTAGGGTTTAATTTGTTTTCAATTTCTGTATTTGTACATTTTGATATTTAATCCACTGTTCACCGCCCTGAGTCCTTAGGGAGAAGGGCGGTATACAAATCAAATAAATAAATAAATAAATAAATTTGATCTGGGGAAAGCCCTCCGAACCCGACAGGAGAAAGGCTAGCGTGAGATCAGTGTTTAGCTCAAGCATGAACCTAAACATCGGTGAACAGCGTGCTTTGAATTGGTGAGAGTACTGATCTTCTTCTATCTACTATCTAAATCCTTGAAAAGATCCCCAAAGCAAAAAAACCTCCAGAAGTGAAGGGAGAGGACTATATCCCCATTCCATTACAGATGGAAGCGGCAAATTAATATTAAAGGAGGGAAGAAATATATTAAAATTTGATTTAAAATACTTCAGTCTGGACTTTAGGAACTAAAATTTAGGAACTAAAAAACTGTCAAGATTATACCCTAATTTTTTTATGGAATTATAAAAATATATAACAAAAATAACTTTGATTGAAAGAAAAACTGAAAACAGAAATAACTGCTGACATCTAGTGGACACTCAGAGAATAGAACACTAACAATAAAGGACTCAGAAATTGGCAGAGTGCCTAGAAACAAAGAAAAAGTTATTCCTTTGAATTGCAAATAACCTTGAAGACAGCTGGGAACAAAGGAAGAGCCAGCTATAAGATTAAAAAGTGTTTGAAAGAAAAAAAATACCTGGACTGTTGCTTAAATCTAAGAACTGTTTATGGAAAAGAAAAACCTTGGCTTTTTGGCAAATCTTTTAGAGGAGAATCTGTAGGGAGGATTTAAAGTGGCTTAAAATACTGAACTGTAATTTCGACTGACTGATAAATTGACTTTTGAATTAAAACACTGATGAAAAATTGTTTGGAGGGGGAAACAACATTGATATTGCATATGTATCAAAAAATGACAGGATGTCACATTCAATATTTTCTCCGGAAGGATGTAGCCTAGAAAATCAAGGGCCTCCAGGAGCAATACTTCAAGGCAAGATAAATACTTTTCAGGAGGAAATATATGTAATGTTAGGACAAATACAAATGACAATAGACTCAAACCACAAGGAAATCCAAAACTACTTTGATGATTTAAATAAGCATATTTCCAATTTAAAGTTATAATTAAAAAAATATCCAGGAAATAACAACAAAGGCGCAAATCAATCAAACAGCAGACTACAAATTAGAAGAGTATGATCAAATTGAGGAAACAACAAACAAAAAGAATTACAATTTGACACAAACAAGAAAAAATCTTCAAGGTTCTGATACAACAAGAAAAATGGAATTATTAGGAAAACCATCAAAGTTTGGGAGACAGAAAGTATTTATCTTACTTATTTCATCTTTTGCATTCCCAACAACATTTGTAAAAATACAGGAACTGATGGGTAAGTGGATTACATCAACTTGGAAAATTACTCAGCAAAAGAAGACCAAAGACAGATACAAGAGATTTGACTCGCCCTACCAGTGGGACTATTACATGAATAAACATTTGTTTGAATATGGCTAAGAGAACAGAGAATTTTGAACACAAAGGGCCCTTATAACAAGAAGGATGAGATTTAAGTAATATAGTATGTTTTATAATATATGACATGTTAAAATAGTAGATTGGTGTAACTTTTATTAATATATAAGTGAAATATAAACTGATTAAAAAGGATGTTCTATCTAGATAGTCTAAGATAGTTAAAAAGTATAGTATTTTTATAATGCAGATATAAAATATTGGGACAATGTACCTAAATGGGAGAATTTGGACAGTTAGATAACTAATATGAAGTAATTATGACAGATAAGAATTGGATTGAATAGAAGGGAATTTAAATGAACAAAAATTATAAAAATTGAATGTATGCTGAATTAATGAGATGATGGTTATGAGAATAATATAAGCTGAAAAAACGTTATATAGAGTGATTATTATTTTGTATAAATAAAAAAATGACATGTTAAAATAGTAGGTTGGTGTAACTTTTATTAATATATAAGTGAAATATAAACTGATTAAAAAGGATGTTCTATCTAGATAGTCTAAGATAGATAAAAAGTATAGTATTTTTATAATGCAGATATAAAATATTGGGACAATGTACCTAAATGGGAGAATTTGGACAGTTAGATAACTAATATGAAGTAATTATGACAGATGAGAATTGGATTGAATAGAAGGGAATTTAAATGAACAAAAATTATAAAAATTGAATGTATGCTGAATTAATGAGATGATGGTTATGAGAATAATATAAGCTGAAAAAATGTTATATAGAGAGATTATTATTTTATATAAATAAAAAAATGCTTGTATCTAATCATTTATGTATTGAAAATATTAAGAATTATATTTTGGCTAAGGCTGGAGAAGGAGAATACAAATGGGAGAAGGGAAGATCAAAGAAATGTATCGTTAATATAATAATAATATAATAATAATAATAATGTTGGAAGGGACCTTGGAGGTCATCTAGTCCAACCCCCTGCTAAGGCAGGAAACCCTATACCATTTCAGACAAATGGCTGGCCAGTCTCTTCTTCTAAAACTTCCAGTGTTGGAGCATTCACCACTTCTGGAGGCAAGTTGTTCCACTGGTTAGTTGTTCTAGCTGTAAGGAAGTTTCTCCTTAATTCTAGGTTGCTTCTCTCCTTGACTAGTTTCCATCCGTTGCTTCTTGTCCTGCTTTCAGGTGCTTTGGAGCAGCCCCTGAGATATTGGAACACTGCTATCATGTCACCCCTCACCCTTCTCTTCATTAAACTACACATACCCAATTCCAGCAATCGTTCCCTACATGTTTTAGCCTCTAGTACCCCAATCATCTTTCTTGCTCCTCTCTGTACTCTTTCTAGAGTCTCAACATCTTTTTTACATCATGGTGACCAAAACTGGATGCAGTATTCCAGGTGTGGCCTTACCAAGGCATTGTAAAGTGGTATTAGTACTTCACGTGATCTTGATTCTATCCCTCTGTTAATGCAGCCTAGCACTGTGTTAGCTTTTTTGGCAGCTGCAGCACACTGCTGGCTCTTATTTAAGTGATTGTCCATTAGGACTCCGAGATCTCTCTCACAGTTACTACTATCGAGCAAGGTACCACCTATACTATACCTGTGCATTTGATTTTTCCTGCCTAAATGTAGAACCTTACTTTTATCACCATTGAATTTCATTTTGTTAGATAGTGCCCAGTGTTCCAGTCTGTCCAGATCCTCCTGTATCTTAAGCCTATCTTCTGGAGTATTGGCTATTCCTGCCAGCTTGGTGTCATCTGCAAATTTGATGAGTTCCCCATCTATCCCCTCATCCAAATCGTTGATGAAGATGTTGAAGAGCACTGGGCCCAGAACAGAGCCCTGGGGCACCCCACTACACACTTCCTTCCATGTAGATGCGGTTCCATTGAGGACCACACGCTGAGTACGGCCTGTCAGCCAGCTACGAATCCATCTGGTGGTGATGTTATCTAACCCACATTTTTCTATCTTATCAAGCAGTAGGTTGTGATCTACTTTATCAAATGCCTTGCTGAAGTCCAAGTAAATTATATCTACAGCATTCCTCTGGTCCACTAGTTTTGTCACTTGGTCAAAGAATGCAATAAGGTTTGTCTGGCATGATCTGTTTTTGACAAACCCATGTTGGCTTTTAGTGATAACTTTGTTCGCATCAAGGTGTTTGCTGATTTGTTGTTTGATTATCTTTTCCAGAATCTTACCAGGTATCGACCATGGTATCCTGCTGCGGCGTCTCAGGGGATTAGGAGTGGGAGGCACAGTTTTGCGGTGGTTCTCCTCCTATCTCCTGGGGCGTTCGCAGTCGGTGTTGGCAGGGGGACAGAGGTCGACCTCGAGGTCTCTCGTTTGTGGAGTTCCTCAGGGGTCGGTCTTCTCGCCCCTCCTGTTCAACATCTATATGAAACCGCTGGGTGAGATCATTCGTGGTTTTGGAGTTGGGTATCATCAATATGCTGATGATACCCAGCTTTTTCTTTCTACCCCAAACCACCCCAGTGATGCCCTCGACGTGATGTCCCGTTGCCTGGAGGCGGTCCGGGTCTGGATGGGGAATAACAGACTTCAACTCAACCCCGACAAGACTGAGTGGTTGTGCATACCTGCATCCTGGGATATTCAGAATATCCCATCACTTTCTATGGGGGGTGAATTATTACCCCCCGTAGATAGGGCTCGCAACTTGGGGGTCCTCCTAGATTCACAGCTTACTTTGGAAGATCACATGGTGGCTGTGACTAGGGGGGCCTTCGCCCAGGTTCGCCTGGTGCGCCAGTTGCGGCCCTATCTGGACCGGGATGCCTTGTGTACAGTCACTCACGCGCTCGTGACCTCTCGCCTTGACTACTGCAATGCTCTCTACATGGGGCTGCCCTTGAAGACCACTCGGAGGCTCCAACTGGTACAGAATGCAGCCGCGAGAGTTGTGTTGGGAGTCTCCCGATACTCCCATATAACACCTCTGCTCCGTGAGCTGTATTGGTTGCCAGTTGTCTTCCGGGTGAGATTCAAGGTACTGGTAATGGTGTTTAAGGCCCTTCATGGCACGGGTCCGGAGTACCTTAGGGATCACCTGCTGCCAGCATCTACTTCCCTCCGCCCTGTGCGTTCCCACAGAGAGGGTCTCCTCAGGGTGCCACCGATCAGAGAATGCCGATTGGTGGCCCCCAGGGGGAGATCCTTCTCTGTGGGCGCCCCGGAGCTATGGAATCAGCTGCCGGTTGAGCTCCGGACGGCGCCCGACCTTCGCTCCTTCCGTCGCGATTCGAAAACATTTTTATTTGTACAAGCTGGTCTGGCCTGATTAGGAATGGGTGGTTTTTTAATGTTTGTATTGGATTTTAATCGGGCATGTTTAATTCTTTTTTAATTTTTGTATTTTTGTATGTTTATATTTGCCCTGTACACCGCCCTGAGTCCTTCGGGAGAAGGGTGGTATATAAATAAAATTATTATTATTATTATTATTATTGAGGTCAGGCTGATAGATCTGTAGTTTCCTGGATCTATTTTTTCCCTTTTTTGAATATGGGAACTACATCAGCTTTCTTCCAGTCCTCTGGTAGTTCCCCAGTGTTCCAGGATCTTTGAAAAATATAGTTCAGTGGTTTTGAGATCACGTCTGCCAGCTCCTTGAGAACCTTGGGGTATAATCCGTCTGGTCCTGGTGATTTGAACTCGTCTAGGCTGGACAGGTGCTCACTTACCATTTTCTTGCCTATCTTAACTTGCGTTTCTATTTTGTTTTTTATGGCACTGGTTTTGGTAGGTTGGACTGTTTTTCCCCTTTGTGGAAAGACAGATGCAAAAAATGAGTTAAATAGTTCTGCTTTCTCCCTGTTGCTTGTCACCTTCTTGCCACTTTCCCCCACTAATGGACCAATCATTTCCTTTTTTCTTGTTTTTTATATGTTGAAAGAAGCTTTTTTTGTTATTTTTGACTTTGGTCGCAAGCCTTAGTTCATTTTGAGCCTTAGCTTCCCTCACTTCATCTTTGCAGGCACGGGCTGTTTGCTGATATTCTGCCTTAGTTATGCGCCCCTCTTTCCACTTCTTATACTTGTCCTTTTTATCTTTCAGTTTATCAGAGAGTTCTTTATGCAGCCATGCTGGTTTCTTTTGAAAGCTGTTATTTTTCTTCTTTGTTGGTATTGTGCTAGACTGGGCCTTTATTATCTCACTTTTCAAAATTTCCCAAGCTTCTTGAGTTGTTTTCCCCTTTAGAATTCTCATCCATGGAATTCTTCCCAAGGTCTCTCTAAGTTTATAGAAATTAGCTCTTTTAAAGTCCAAGACTCTAGTTTGGCTATATTCTATTGCTTGTGCTTCCATAATGTTGAATTCCAATATTGCATGAACACCTCCCCCCCAAGGTTCCTGTGGCTTTGACACTTTCTATCATTTCATCTCTGTTAGTGAGAATTAAATCCAATATGGCTAATCCCATAGTTCCCTTCTCTACTTTTTGGGAGAGAAAGTTGTCTGCTAGGTTTGTCAGGAATCTGTTAGATCTTCCACTTGGTGCAGACTTTGTCTCCCAGTTGATATCAGGGTAATTAAAGTCCCCCATTACTATTGTGATGCGCTTCCTAGATATCTTAGTTAACTGATTAGCAAAAAGTTCATCTATTTCCTCTGCTTGGTTGGGCGGCCTATAGTATACACCTATGGCAATGTCATTTTTTCCCCCTTTTACATTGACCCAAATACATTCAACTTTACAGTATATTATACAATATATTACTGAATATTATAGTATATTATGGAATTATCAAATTTAATTATTGTTGTTGTTGTTGTTAGTTTATTTATTTATTTATTTATTTATTTATTTATTTATTTATTTATTTGATTTGTATACCGCCCTTCTCCCTAAGGACTCAGGGCGGTTAACATAAATAACAGAATACACAAATACAGATATTGAGAACAAATTAAACCCTAATTTTGCCCAAATGCAGAAGATAGTTACCTTAAAGCAATTATTACAACAGAACCCATCAGACCAGACTGGATTGCTCAAAGAGATATGTTTTTAGGTTGCGTCGGAAAGAGCGAAGATCGGGAGCCATCCGAAGCTCAACCGGTAAACGGTTCCATAGGTCAGGCGCGCCCACAGAGAAGGCCCTCCCTCTGGGAGCCAACAGACGGCATTCTCCGAATGGCGGAACCCTTAGGAGGCCCTCTGTGTGGGAGCGCACTGGACGGAGGGACGTTGACGCTGGCAGCAGGTGATTCCTAAGGTACTCCGGACTCATGCCATGTAGGGCTTTGAAAACCATTACCAGCACCTTGAATCTTATCCGGAGGACAACTGGGAGCCAATGCAGGTCACGGAGTAGAGGTGTAACATGGGAGTATCGGGAGACTCCCAACACAACTCTCGTGGCTGCATTCTGTACCAGTTGAAGCCTTCGAGTAGTCCTCAAGGGCAGTCCCATGTAAAGAGCATTGCAGTAGTCGAAACGAGATGTCACGAGTGCATGAGTGACCGTACGTAGGGCATCTCGGTCTAAATAGGGCCGTAATTGGCGCACCAGGCGAACCTGGGCAAAGGCTCCCCTAGTCACAGCTGTTATGTGGTCTTCCAAGGAAAGCTGTGAATCTAGGAGGACTCCCAAGTTGCGAGCCCTATCTGTGGGGGGTAATAACTCACCCCCTATAGAAAGAGATGGAATGTTCTGAATATCCCGAGATGTCGGTACATACAGCCACTCAGTCTTGTCAGGGTTGAGTTGAAGCCTGTTCTTCCCCATCCAGACCCGAACTGCTTCCAGGCAACGGGACATCACATGAAGGGCATCACTGCGGTGGTTTGGGGTCGAAATAAAAAGCTGGGTATCATCAGCATACTGGTGATACCCGACTCCAAAACCACGAATGATCTCTCCTAGCGGTTTCATGTAGATGTTGAATAGGAGTGGCGAGAGCACCGATCCTTGAGGAACTCCACAAGTGAGAGGCCTCGATCTCGATCTCTGCCCTCCTGTTAATACCGACTGCGAACGTCCCATGAGATAGGAGGAGAACCACTGGAGAACCGTGCCTCCCACTCCCAATCCCCTGAGACGCTGCAGCAAGATACCATGGTCGATGGTATCGAAAGCCGCTGAGATATCTAGAAGAACTAGGACAGAGGAACAGCCTTTGTCCCGAGCTCTCCAGAAATCATTTATTAGTGTGACCAATGCCATCTCTGTCCTGTGTCCGGGCCTGAAACCTGATTGATACGGGTCCAGATGGTCAGTTTCCTCCAGAACCGAAGGGAGCTGATGTGCTACCACACTCTCAACAACCTTAGTAAGAAAGCGAAGGTTGGAGACCGGACGAAAGTTATTTAATATAGTTGGGTCCAAGGTAGGTTTCTTGAGGAGGGGTCTCACCACCGCTTCTTTCAAGATGGAGGGGAAACAACCCTCACTCAGGGAGGCGGATATCACCGCCTGGAGCCAGATTCATGTTCCCTCTCGAGCTGAATAAACCAGCCAAGAAGGGCACGGATCTAAT
>JAKJMR010017789.1:581245-602632 GCA_024449315.1 Daboia siamensis
GCCATCCTCATTGCTGCGAGATAAGATCTAGTAAAGGATCTTAGTCATGATCGGTCAGATTCAGATCGGGTGGATCTCCAACGGCTCTCTAGGCCCCGTCTCCAACGCTTTATCTTCCGAAGCTCCATGGAAAACCATGGTGCAAACTGGGATCTGCATCGGGTCAGAGGCCGCAAGGGAACAACTCGGTTAAGTGCGTCCATGGCAGCCTTTTCCCAGGCTTCCAGTAAGGCATCAACCGAGCTGTGAGCAAAGAAGGCAGGTGGAGACCCCAGTGCTGCCTGGAATTTCTCAGGGTCCATTAAGCTCCTGGGACGGAACCATCTTGATGGTTCCACAACTCCACAACGGGGGGTGGCATAGTAGAAGACCAGCCTCAAGAGATGATGATCGGTCCATGACAGGGGTGTAATAATTGGGGAACCCCCACCAAGATCATCTAACCACCGTCTAGAAAGAAAAACCAAATCAAGCATGTGGCCTCCTACATGTGTCGGGCCCCGAATAACTTGTATTAGGTCCATGGCCGTCATGGAAGCCATGAACTCTCTGGCTAACTCAGATGATCCTCCTAGGGATGGTAGATTGAAATCACCCAAAACTATAAACTTGGGGAATTCAACCACCAGCCCCGAGAGGATGTCGAGAAGCTCAGGCAGGGCCGTAGATGTGCGAATAGGCGGAATGTATATCAGTAGTAAGCCTAGCTGTGACCTGGGGCCACATTTTAGGAGGAGGGATTCACATCCGGCAATTTGGACGATGGTGGTCTCCTGAGGACAAAGAGTCTTTCTTATAACTACTGCCACTCCCCCGCCCCTACCCTGAGCCCGAGGTCGGTGAAGCATTCGGATGTCTGGTGGGCAGAGATCAACCAGAGGCACGCCACCCTCTGGGCCCAACCAGGTCTCCGTAATGCAAGCCAGGTCCATATGCTCACCTTCAATCAGATCGCGAATGAGAGGGGCCTTGTTGATTATGGACCTGGCCTTCAAGTACACCAAACGGAGCTCAGGTGGCTGTTTATCCTTGCTCCCGGAGCCTTGGGAAGAAACCAGAGGGTTGGAGTGCCTCACCACTTGTAGATAGCAGGGACGTAATTCCAGATGTCGATAGGGTCCTCTGTCTTTACACCTGCTGCCATTTCCCTATGTCGTAGGAATAGGTAATCCTATGATCTGTTCTGGAGCTCCGGAGGCAATCAGCCTTAGCTCCCCCTCTGTGTGATCAATCACAGATCTGGTCTGAATAATAGTTGATGGAATTTCCCCAATCATGAGAACCCTCCCCCCTCACTAATCTTATAAAAATTTTTGCTAAAAAATTAAAACTTTTAAAAAATTAAAATTAATTGCGAAGTCGTGTCCGACCCATCGCGACCCTATGGACAATGTTCCTCCAGGCCTTCCTGTCCTCTACCATCTTCTGGAGTCCATTCAAGCTCACGCCCACTGCTTCAGTGACTCCATCCAGCCACCCCATTCTCTGTCGTCCCCCTCTTCCACTGCCCTCGATCTTTCCCAGCACCAGGCTCTTCTCCAGTGAGTCCTTCCTTCTCATTAGGTGGCCAAAGTATTTGAGTTTTAGCTTGAGGATCTGGCTTTCTAAAGAGCAGTCAGGGTTGATCTCCTCTAGGACTGACCGGTTTGATCGCCTTGCTGTCCAAGGGACTCGCAGGAGTCTTCTCCAGCACCATAGTTCAAAGGCTTCAATTCTTTGGCGCTCAGCCTTTCTTATGGTCCAGCTTTCACTGCCATACATTGCAACTGGGAAGACCATAGCCTTGACTATATGCACTTTTGTTGACAGGGTGATGTCTCTGCTTTTTAGTGTGCTGTCTAGATTTGCCATGGCTTTCTTCCCCAGGAGCAAGCGTCTTTTAATTTCTTCGCTAGAATCCCCATCTGCGGTGATTTTGGAGCCCAGGAAAATAAAATCTGTCACTAACTCCATTTCTTCCCCATCTATTTGCCAGGAATTGAGAGGGCCAGATGCCATGATCTTGGTTTTCTTAATGTTTAGTTTCAACCCAAGTTTTGCACTCTCCTTCTTTACTCGCAACAAGAGGCTCTTTAGTTCTTCTTTACTTTCTGCCATTAGAGTGGTATCATCTGCATATCTTAGGTTGTTGATGTTTCTTCCGGCAATCTTAATTCCAACTTTTGATTCATCTAGCCCTACCTTTCTCATGATGTGCTCTGCATATAAGTTAAATAGGCAAGGCAACAGTATACAGCCTTGCCGGACTCCTTTCCCAATTTTGAACCAATCAGTGGTTCCGTGTCCAGTTCTCACTGTTGCTTCTTGGCCCGCATATAGATTTCTCAAGAGACAAAGAAGATGGTCTGGTATGCCCATCTCTTTAAGGACTTGCCACAGTTTGTTATGATCCACACAATCAAAGGCTTTAGCATAGTCAATGAAGCAGAAGTAGATGTTTTTCTGGAACTCTCTAGCTTTCTCCATGATCCAACGTATGTTAGCAATTTGATCTCTAGTTCCTCTGCCTCTTCGAAATCCTGCCTTTACTTCTGGTAGTTCTCGATCCACATACTGCTGGAGTCTAGCTTGTAGAATTTTAAGCATAACTTTACTAGCATGAGAAATGAGTGCAATGGTGCGATAGTTTGAACATTCTTTGGCACTGCCTTTCTTTGGAATTGGAATGTAAACTGATCTTTTCCAATCCTGTGGCCACTGTTGAGTTTTCCAAATTTGCTGGCAAACTGAGTGTAGCACTTTTACTGCATCGTCTTTTAAGATTCTGAATAGCTCAACTGGAATACTGTCACCTCCACTAGCTTTGTTGTTGCTCAGCTTTTCTAAGGCCCACTTCACTTCACATTTTAGGATGTCTGGCTCGAGGTCAGTGACCACTTCATTGTAGTTATCAGGGACGTTAAGCTCATTCTTGTATAGTTCTTCTGTGTAATTTTGCCACCTCTTCTTAATCTCTTCTGCCTCTGTTAGGTCCCTGCCATTTTGGTCCTTTATCATGCCCATTTTTGCATGAAACGTTCCTTTCATCTCTCCAATTTTCTTGAAAAGATCTCTAGTCCTCCCTATTCTATTGTTTTCTTCTATGCACTGTTCATTTAAGAAGGCATTCTTATCTCTTCTAGCTATTCTTTGGAATTCTGCATTTAATTGGGCATATCTTTCTTTTTGTCCCTTGCCTTTCGCTTCCCTCCTTTCCTCAGCTATTTGCAAAGCTTCCTCAGACAGCCATTTTGCTTTCTTGCATTTTTTTTTCTTTGGGATGGTTTTGGTTGCTACCTCTTGTACAATGTTGTGAACCTTTGTCCATAGTTCTTCAGGCACTCTGTCTATCAGATCTAATTCCTTAAATCTATTTGTCACCTCTACTGTATATTGAACAGGGATATGATTTAATTCATACCTGACTGGACTTGTGCTTTTCCCTACTTTCTTTAATTTAAGCCTAAACTTTGCAACAAGAAGCTCATGGTCTGAGCCACAGTCAGCTCCTGGTCTTGTTTTTACTGACTGTATCAAGCTTCTCCATCTTTGGCTGCAGAGCACATAGTCAGTCTGATTTCTGTGTTGACCGTCTGGTGATGTCCATGTGTAAAGCCGTCTCTTGGGTTGTTGGAAAAGAGTGTTTGCTATAACCATCGTATTCTCTTGACAAAATTCTATCAGCCTGTGCCCTGCTTCATTTTGTACTCCAAGGCCAAACTTGCCTGTTATTCCAGTTATCTTTTGGCTTCCTACTTTAGCATTCCAATCCCCCATGATGATAAGGACATTGTTTTTGGGTGTTAGTTCTATAAGGTGCTGTAGGACTTCATAGAACCGGTCAATTTCATCCTCTTCAGCACTGGTGGTTGGGGCATAGACTTGGACTACTGTGATATTGAATGGTTTGCCTTGGATTCGAACTGAGATCATTCTGTCATTTTGAGGATTGTATCCCAGTATTGCTTCTCCAACTCTTTTATTGACTATGAAGGCTACTCCATTTCTTCTGAGGGATTCTTGCCCACAGTAGTATACCTGATGGTCATCTGAATTAAATTCACCCATTCCTGTCCATTTTAGTTCACTGATTCCTAAGATGTCGATGTTCAGTCTTGTCATCTCTTGTTTGACCACGTCCAGCTTTCCTTGATTCATGGATCTTACGTTCCAGGTTCTTATGGAGAAAACATCTTTACAGCATCGGACTTTCCTTTCACCACCAGACACATCCACAGCTGAGCGTCCTTTCGGCTTTGGCCCAGTTGCTTCACTCTTTCTGGCGCTACTAGTACTAGCCCTCTGCTTTTCCCCAGTAGCATATTGGACGCCTTCCGATCTGAGGGGCTCATCTTCCAGCGTCATATCGTTTTGCCTTTTGGTAGTGTCCATAGGGTTTTCATGGCAAAGATACTGGGGTGGTTTGCCATTTCCTTCTCCAGTGGATTACGTTTTGTCAGAACTCTCTGCTATGACCTTTCCATCTTGGGTGGCCCTGCACGGCATAGCTCATAGCTTCATTGAATTATGCAAGCCCCTTCGCCACGACAAGAAGTAATCCATGAAAGGGTTCCACTTGGTGCAGACTTTGTCTCCCAGTTGATATCAGGGTAATTAAAGTCCCCCATTACTATTGTGATGCGCTTCCTAGATACCTTAGTTAACTGACTAGCAAAAAGTTCATCTATTTCCTCTGCTTGGTTGGGCGGCCTATAGTATACACCTATGGCAATGTCATTATTTCCCCCTTTTACATTGACCCAAATACATTCAACTTTACAGTATATTATACAGTATATTACTGTATATTACAGTATATTATGGAATTATCAAATTTAATTATTATTGATTGTTAATTAATCATTATTGTCCTTTTTTGTTCTTGTTAAAATATAAAATATAACTAAAGACAACATGCTTTATACCAGGCACTGGAGATTGTTATAGTTAAAAACTAATAAAATATCTATAAAACAAAGTAGGCCAGAAATATATAGTTCATTTTAAAAAGCATCTATGTGAGGTCACATTTTATTACTAGATGATAGGAAGGTAATTGCATGTAAAATAATATAGTACTATCACATGAATTGAGCACAGTGGCTCACATGGTTCGGATGCTGGGTTAGCAAGCCTGCATTTGAGACTCAAGTGCTGCTGTGTGGCAGGGTGAGTTCTCATCATTCGCTACAGCTCCTTGCCAGGGACATTGTTGCAGTGCCTGTGATCATGTGATCAAAATTCAAGCACTTTGCAGTATGCACATCCTTACAACTGTGGGAGCACTACAACTCCCCCACCCCCATCATGAGTTGGAAGGCCTTGGCCAGCTAGACCTATCTGTATACAGAAAGAGTCTCTGTAATAAAGGCAATCTTCTTAAGGCCAGAGACTGAAAGATTGCCTCTGTAGCCTTCAGGAAAATTGCAGGAAAAGGAGAAACAATTTGTACCCAGGTTAGTAGAGCAAGATGGAGCTTGACTCCGGCTCTGCAGTTTCCATAATCTTACATGAGACGTTTAAATTTGTGTGCAGTTGGAGCAAGCAGCGGCCTCAATTGAGGGCCGACCAACCTAAAACTAACCGACTTCCAACATGCCCCAGTTAAAATTAAGGGGGAGGTCACCCTGTCGGTGGGGTTCAGGAACTTCCATGGGCACTTGGATGTCCTCGTGGTTGAGGGCCGGAAGACTAGTCTAGTGGGGTTGGACTGGTTTGAGGCCCTGGGCATATGGATCTCAGGTATCCACCACACTCAGGCCAAGAGCATCAAGTCCATCTTCAGAACTTTAAGGGCAACTGCAACGGAAGCGTGACTGTGATACCTCCCTATCTTGGACTTCAGAAAGCAGTTTTCCTAAACTGAGAGTGCTTGGTAGCAAGAGGAAATAATGGGGAAAGGAGACGGGATGGGGTGAATCAGTATGAATCAGTTGCCAAGCATCCGAATGTAAATCACATGACCCTGGGGGTGATTCAACAATCATAAGTGTGAAAAATGGTCATAAGTCACTTTTTTCAGTGCCGTTGTCACTTCAAAGAGTCACTAAGCAAATTGTTGTAAGTCAAGGACTACCTGTACTTTATCTTTTTTTTCCTTTTTTTTTGGTCAAGTTTTTGACACCTTGCTGGGCGACTGGTGGTACTCGGACATTGCCTTATCCTAAAAGTGGTATAATGGGTGAAAAGGTTGAAAAGCCGTGGTTTAATTCATTCTTTCCATCTGTCTTCATGCAAAAAGAAAATATAACCAAACCTACTAAAAACATAACCAAAAAACAGATTAGAAATAAAAATTCTATTTTTCTAGCTTACCAAGGAGTAGGTTGTAGTCTACTTTATCAAATGCTTTACTGAAGTCTAAGTATACTATGTCCACAGCATTTCGCTGGTCTATTAGTTTAGTCACTTTATCAAAGAATGAAATAAGATTGGTTTGGCATCATCTGTTTTTAACAAACCTGTGCTGGCTACTAGTTATAACTTTGTTTGCATTTAGTTGTTCATGGATCTGATTTGTGATTATTTTTTCTAGAATCTTTCCAGATATTGATGGTAAACTGATTGGTCTGTAGTTTCCTGGGTCAGTTTTTTTCCATTTCTTGAAGATGGGAACCACATCAGCCCTTTTCCAATGCTCAGGTACTTCCCCAGTGCTCCAGGATTTATGAAAGATATGGTGCAATGGTTCTGAGATAACATCTGCCAGCTCCTTCAGAACTCTGGGATGTAATGTCAGGTCCCAGCAATTTATATTCATAAAGGTCGGATAGGTGTTCTCTTACCATTTTCTTGCTTATTTTATTTTTTGTTTCTAGTTTATCTTTTGCAGTATTTTTTTTTTTGTCAAGATGGATCTTGACAGACTTGAACACTGGGCTCTATCTAACAAAATAAAATTCAGTGTAAAGAAAATAAGGTTTTCCACTTAGGCAAGAAAAATCTGTACAAGTACAGATTAGCTGAAACCTGGCTCAAGACCAGTAACTGTGAGAGGGATCATGAAGTCCTCCTGGACAACACTTAAATATGAGGCAGCAGTGTGGGGCAGCAGCCAAAGAAGCCAATGCAATCCCAAGATTCTACCCCAGGGGGATAGAATCAAGATCACATCAAGTATTAATACTACTTTATAAAACCTTAGTAAGACCACATCTGGAATACTGCATCTAGTTTTGCTCACCGCATTATAAAAAAGATGTAGAGACTTTGGAAAGAGCACAGAGAACAGCAACTGATGAAGGCTCTGGAGACTAAAACTTATGAAGAATTGTTGCAGGAATTGGATATGTCTAGTCTAGTGAAAAGAAAGACTAGCGATGACATGATTGCAGCATTTCAATATATAAGGGACTGTCACAAAGAAAAGGGCATCAGCCTATTTTCCAAAGGCAAAACAAGAAACAATGGATGGAAACTAATTAAGGAGAGATGCAACCTAGAACTAAGGAGAAATTTTCTGATGGTGAGCATTATCAATCAGTGGAATGGCTTGTCTTCAGAAGTTGTGGGTACTCCATCACTGGAGGCTTTTAAGAAGAGATTGGACAGTCACTTGTCTGAAATGGTAGTGTGTGGTCTCTTGCCTGAGCAGTGGGTTGGATTAGAAGACCTCCAAGGTCCCTTCCAATTCTGTTATTCAGTATGTTACAATTTACAGAAGACTTTTTTGTACATTGTAGATTTTCTGCCAGTGAAATATAATAAATAGACTGTTAACAGAGGGTTTTGAAGTTTAATTTTTCTATTAACTATCTTTTCATATAGTGGATTGATATCAGGCTAAGTGGATTGGCTAAACAGTGTTGTAGAAATTTATAAGTTGTATGCCTGCTTCACAAGGGGGGAGGAGTTATCTTTGACATATATTTATCAATATTCAACTCAGAGGGACAATTTATGTATATGTCTTTTGTTTTTAATGCATTTTTGGTGTAGTTTTGTTTAGTTTAGTTTTTGTATTTTTTCCCCATTTTTGGAGTTTGTATTTTAATAGCTTGAATAAAATAAAAAATGATTTTAAAATAGGCATTTAAATATTGATATAAACAGTCTGGAATATTTTAATTCTCCTTTCCTTGGGTATGTCTTCAGCAGTAATATACAATATTTTATGAATGGCAAACAAAATAGTAAAAGTATATCATCTATTAATTAGTTGTAATAGGATGAACATTTTTCCAAGCAAACAGGTTAAAAATAAAAGATTTTGACATTATGAGTAGATCAGAGGATTTTCCTTGCTATCTAGTCTAATGAAATTAGTTTTTAATGGAGCACTTATCAGCAAAACTGTGTTAGTAAATGAGGTCAGTGAAAGTAAGGAAGTACTATTGCCATCTAGCAGTTGACACTCTCTTACATGATATTGGCTCAGTTTCTAGAGACACAATAGCAATTTACATGTAAAACAAGTAATTTTACACAAAATGTAAAACTGAAAGTTACATAAATGTTGATATTAATGATATCTGACATATCATTGAAGTAATTGTTAAAATTGCTCCGTAAGTAAAGCTCTTATTTAAATGAGGAGCATATATTTGCAGATTACTTTCATTTTTTAAAATTGTCTTCCACAGTTTGGATGTTGAATATATATAATGGTATTTGTTATATGTATATATAACTTCCATGACTAACAGCCTTCATTTCATTTTTGTTATTTTGTATTTTTTTCTCCTCATCCACATTATAGAATTGTATCTGAAAGTAAAATAAAAATAATGAGTTTACATTGCTAACATATAAAGGGATTTTTAAAAAGCATGGGAAAACATTCATCATTTCTGTAGATGATGTGTATGATTTGAAGACACCATCATTTCAGAACTAACAATTATAAAGTCCTATCTGTTAGCTATTATTAAAGCAATTTGTCATAGTAAATTAATTGTTTAAAAAGATGGTAGATATGAACTTAGTTGGATTAGATTGTTTATTTCAATCTGAGTTTGCACTTTCACAATATGTTTAAATTTAAACCAAACAGTAAGTAAAATGTCTTCCATGTATTTGTTATATACACAGTACATCTACATTAGCTTTGAAAATTATAACCATAGAAGCCTGACTTTAATCTGCTGCTATTCATTTTAATACTCTAGGAAGTATCTCATGATCTGTGAGACATGAACATGTCCATATTTGCATTTTAAACAGAAACCTATATTATTTGCCAACATGTGCTAAAAATTGCCAACAGTTTCTCTTCTATTTTAAAAAAAACTTGGGGGGGGGTGAAATTAGGGGTAGGAAAGTGTTATTTTGCAAAAAATAATCTAGATAGTTCTCATTGTGAATCATTCAGCACTGTAGCAACATTGCAAAGAAAGAGTAACAATTAGGATTTTACACCAAGAGTGGGTGGGTGTTGTTTTATTCTGGTAAAAGCAGAAATGGGAAAAGCAGTTCTCAGTTTCTAATTTGGTAAAATCAAACTGAAAGTAGGTTAATTAAAACTGATGAAGAATAGTTCTTTTAAGTATTTGCACTGCTCAAAACTGGTGAAAATGTGTAGAAAAATGCAACTCACTAACAGTTTGTCATTTAACAGGAGGACATGAATCATTTTAAGTGATTCATTTTATGATCAGTCATAGCCTCATTTAAGACTTTTCAAATTGGGTAACCCCATTAAGCTTCTGCAACCAAGACAACACAAAGGTTAGACATTAGTAGATGAAGATTCTCTGCCTAGTTCATTGGCCTATACTCTTCAATATGTTGCTGAATTTAATATCAGAACATACAGGCTATATTGCTCAATGGTAAAAGATATTCTGAAAAATATCTCAATATACACTTGGTGAGAAAAAAGTAACAATTTGATATAGTATAAGTCAGGCATAAAGTGGGACAGAAAATGTAGGCAGTTGAAGTGATTATTTGGGTAAAGGTGACAAAATTAGTGGACCAGAGGAATGCTGTGGATATAATTTACTTGGACTTCAGTAAGGCATTTGATCAAGTAGACCACAATTTACTACTTGATAAGATAAACTGTGGGTTAGACAGCATCACCACCAGATGGATTTGTGGCTGGTTGACCAGCGGTACTCAGCATGTGGTCCTCAATGGAACTGCATCTACATGGAGGGAAGTGTGTAGTGGGATGCCCCAGGGCTCTGTTCTGGGTCCAGTGCTCTTCAACATCTTCATCAACGATTTGGATGAGGGGATAGATGGGGAACCAATGAAATTTGCAGATGACACCAAGCTGGCAGGAATAGCCAACACTCCAGAAGACAAGCTTAAGATACAGAAGGATCTTGACAGATTTGAATATTGGGTGCTAACCTAACAAAATAAAATTCAATGGTGAAAAAAGTAAGGTTCTAAATTTATGCAAGAAAAGCCAAATGCACAGGTATAGTATAGGTGATGCCTTTCTCAATAGTAGTAACTGTGAGAGGCATCTTGGAGTCCTAGTGGACAATCACTTAAATATGAGCCAGCAGTATGCTGCAGCTGCCAAAAAAGCCAACACAGTGCTAGGCAGCATTAACAGAGGGATAGAATCAAGATCATGTGAAGTCTTAACAATTAACCAATGGAACAACCTGCCTCCAGAACCTGTGAATGCTCCAACACTGGAAGTTTTTAAGAAGAGACTGGACAGCCATTTGTCTGAAATGGTATAGGGTTTCCTGCCTGAGCAGGGGGTTGAAATTGAACTAGATGACCTCCAAGGTCCCTTCCACCACCACCACCACCACCACCATCATCATTACCACCACTATTATTATTATTATTTTTTATTATTATTATTATTATTATTATTATTATTATTATTATTATTATTATTATTATTATTATTATTATTATTATTAATCTGTACCCAACTAATCCTGGGAAAAATCACTTTTTTCAATTCAAATGAAAAATGTATATATTTATATTAACTGTCTCAGTTATTCACATGAGTATCCCAAAAGTACTCCTGGAATACACACCAGGTCCATCTGTGGCAGTTCAAACCCATTCAAGACAAAAGTCAAAAGACAGTAAACCTCTGGATATATAGGAGTCCTCCACCCACAACCAATCCATTTTACCAGGGATTAATTGAATACAAAAACATTCATTGGGGGGGACGGTCTTTTTATATTTACAGAAACAAATTATATATAGATTTGATGTATAAGTCAGAAAGCAAGTGATTAAACAATAAAAGGCATTGATTACATGTGAAACTTAAACAAAAGAAGACAGAAAATAGAATTTAAGCAAGATAGCATTCCACAAATGGCAAATATATGGGTTATATCATTCTTTCCCCGCTGAGTTTATATGGTTTTTAAAACTTGCAAGTACTGTATATTTAATGATGTTTGCTATTATTTAGTGCTGAAAAGATAAGTTCCCACATACCAAAGTAAATGGCCTTGGTCAAGAAGAACAAAAAATGTTTTCCTGAAGTTAAAAAAGAGGCCTAGAATGCCATGTTAAAGAGCTGGTATCATCTTTTGAATTGCTTATTATGAAGTCTAAAATTCCAGAAGACAATTTCTCCATTTGGTTCTTAAGCTATTTATATTTTGCCGAAGAACTATTACTGTTAGCAAGCAATTGCACAGCTAGCATTTGAACTACATAGAATTTTAGACCAGATTTTAAAAAGTTGTTGCAGGTTGTGTAGCAGGCAAATAAACAAACAAAAATCCTATCAGCATAATAAGGAGTACCAATGTAATAATGCCAAGAATAAATGTTTCTTGAAAAATTTTACAATTTCTAGTTATGGAGGCAACTACTCTAATTAACTTTTGTTATTGTGTATTGTGTATGAAACATGCAGAGAGCTTTGAGTAATACACATATAAACTCCCTATGCCATAATAACTGATATAAGGCCAGCCAGTTTGCAATACTAGTATCTTTCAGAGAAAGGGATTTCCTCTGAAGCAGCTAATTACTGTATGAGATATAATTAAGAAAGCCTTCAAAAATTAGAGACTTACAACAAGTGCAGCCAAATGATGAATGCCTTTGTTGCAGGATCCAATCTGGGTTGGTCACCAGGACCAGAGGTTCAGTCTTCTGAGCTTTCAGATTCGTGCTGGAGCCCATCATAAG
This sequence comes from Daboia siamensis, assembly GCA_024449315.1. Taxonomy (NCBI): domain Eukaryota; kingdom Metazoa; phylum Chordata; class Lepidosauria; order Squamata; family Viperidae; genus Daboia; species Daboia siamensis. Next base: position 593,303 of record JAKJMR010017789.1, read on the forward strand.
GGAACTTCTCTGCATATTCCAGTAGAGAGAAGATCCCTGAGGATGGGCTCAAGCATGAGTCCAAAAGTTGGAAGACTAAACATCTGGTCCTGGCAACCAACCCAAATAGGATACTGCAACATTATCCTGGGATACATATATTTGCCTTCATTCATAACATATATGTTTTCTATAGTTTACTCTGTGTAACTGTATAACAGGAGCAACTGCCTTGCATGTTCTATAAGGCTAAATGACCATTTAATCTCTTGTAGTAAGTGCAAGTGAACTCCTCCTGGCTTTAGGCAAGAAATTGTACAAAGTTCTTACTAGGACTTTGGTAGAGTTTTAAAACCATGAATGTAGGAAGTCCATCCATAATCCATCAGATATTCTGATGGTTTCAGTATTATATGTCAAGGTCCAGACAATATTCTTTAAAGTGTAGGCACCATTATGTTTCGCTATTTGCACTGTGCGGATTTGTGTTTTGATATTCCAAGCTCCTTCATAATTAATTGGATTAATACAAGTATAGTAAAAATATCATTTGTGTATTTGAGCAATTGATGTCCTTTAATAAATATTGAGCTATTAGAGTATTCTGTATAATAGTGAAATCAAATACAATAATGTGATTTATCTACCAATCAGTATGTCAGAATCCATTTATATCACATTCATAAATGTATGTTTAAAACATTATCCCACCCTTGGATTCTGCCATCCCCCAAGGAAGGAAGAGCGGATGTGGATTCAGCCTGCCTTAGGTTATTTCAAAGACCAAGGGAAACCTTTTGAACTGGGGGAACAAAGGGGAGGGTTAGGGAAGAAGGCATCTGGCCTGTGTCTCCATTTGAATCTGTAAAGGAAGAAGGCAATAACCGTAAAGATCCGAAGTTCCCTTTTTCCCATGAAAGGTATGACACAAAGTAAATGATGGGGGGCTGACCAAATGGGGTTGAGGGAAAGGGGGTTGAACCGGGAACTCTTTATAAAGTTTCAATCTGCAAAACAATACCAGGTCCTGTCTTGTATTTCCACAACCAAACATGTCCTAATAAAAATTCCTTTTGGACTAGAACTGATTCCAAGAGTTTTTGTTTTCCTAAGACGTGGATAGGGGTAGGTCCTGACAGTAGACAGGACCTGCACTGAAAGTCAACCTGTAAGCGAGAAACCTTATCGGGGGACTTTGCAATAAATACAATGTCTGACGATGAAGCAAGAGAGGAGGGAAGCCCCCGGAAAGGGAGTCTTCCTCCCAACCGAAATCCCAGAAATGGTGGGAAGCTGAAGCATCATATTCCCCCTGGGAAGAAGTGGTGGAGCAGCACGACCAAAAATCCCAGTGGTCGATGGGTGTTGGAAGGAAAAGTGAGTGGGAAAAGGCTTCGGGAGAAGTGATCCTGAGACGGAGCGACCACCAACCGAAATGGAGACAAATGGAGACAAATGGAGATGCATGCCAGTCAGGAGAAGCGGATCCTGGAAAAAGCTATTGACGTGATGAAAGCAACCGTGAGCTCACTAAGGGAGGAGAGAGCTGAAAACCGCAACCGGCGCAACACCTGGGGCCACAACTGGAGGGGTAATGGAGGATATACAGCACCTGAAACCCCGGGGCTTTTCAATGGAACAGGAGTCGCTGGCTCAGCGGTACCCCCCATCCAGAAACACAGATGGGGATCAAGATGAGGAGCGATACCCTCCGCAGCACAGACAATGCTCCAGTCAAAGATTCCCGCCCCTGGAAGCAAAGTTCAAGGGGGAGCCATCACAACTGGGATTTTTCCTAACCCAAGTCCTCAGCTATATGGAAGAATACGGACGGGACATCCCCAGTGACAAAACCCGCATTCGAATTGTGCAATCTGCCCTGGACGGGTCGGCTGCAGACTGGGTGGTGAACCTGCATGACTCCAATGCCCCAGAACTCGACAACTTCAACCGATTCATGTCATCCTTGAGGCAGTGGTTCGAAGATCCTTTGGCTGACCGAAAGGCCCGGGAGAGAATCAAAACAGTGAAGCAGGGCAGACGAGCAGTGGCCAAATATACCCAAGAATTCCAAGCCATCTCCAGCAAGCTGAACTGGCCAGAAGACATCCTCCTTAGCCATTTCAAAGACAAACTAAACTACAACCTGTATGACGCTTGCCTGCCTCGAGGAGACCCATGCCATCTCAACGAGTGGTATGTCCTGGCGGAGGAAGTGGAAATAGACCTATTGAAGGGACACTGCAGAGGATAACCATGGGGCTGCCTGCCACTCAAGCAAACACACAAGAGGGAAAAACCACTGGCCACAGCTAAAAAAATCAACGGGATGTTTCAATTGTGGGAGAGAGGGCCACCGTGCTCCAGAATGTCGTTTGAAAGTCCCTCCATGCAAAACAGAGGCATCATCTTCCAAAAAGCTGGGGAAGCCCCAAGGTAACCCAAAAGAATCTTCCATGAAGGGGACAGAGGCTGTAGAATCCACAACTCCGGCCAAGAACTGGGATTGGACTCCAACCTAAACCGCAGGGGCAGTGGGCACCTCGGAAGACAGCTCAGAGGAAGAACCATTGGTAAGTGAACCCCTTCCACCCATACTTAAGACAGTGACTATATTAGCTTCCTCTATACCTAAAGCCATCGAAATAAAAGCTCTGATAGACTCTGGCTGCATCCGCTGCCTCATCAGCCCAATGCTGGTGGAGAGACTGAGCATCCCAGTGAGGAGACTAAAACAACCAATCTCCTTTAGTCAATTAGATGGATCAATAGCAGGGGGGGACCAGCTACCCTAGCCACTTTACCAATTCACCTGTCCCTGGGGTCTCATGAGGAAGACATAACGTTTATAGTGGCCCCAGGCATGGAATGCCCAATGATTTTAGGACTGGAATAGCTGAAGAAATGGAATCCCGGGATAAACTGGAGGACAGCAGAACTCAACTTCCCAAAAGGGGAGCAGGAAAACATAATCCCCAAAGCACCCCCTCCCCAACCTGAAGGGAGGAGATAGCAGCAGTGGGGAAAGAGAAGGGGTTACCAGAGATACCAGAGGAATACAGGGACCTTGCTGAGGTTTTCAGTGAGGAGTGGGCAGATGAGCTTCCCCCCCCCACCGCCCCACAGACTGCGCCATAGAATTCAAACCTAGGGCAAAGCTCCCAAAACCCAGGATGTATGCCATGAGCCCAAGGGAAATGGCAGAAATGGAAAGATTCATAAAGAAAAACTTAGAAAGAGGGTTCATCGAGCCTGCCAAACCCCAGTCCTGTTCAGGGAGAAGAAAGATGGTTCTTTCCATACGCGTGTGGATTACAGAAATCTGAATACAATTAGTGAATGTAATCTGTACCCCTTACCCCTAATGAAGGATATCCCACCTATCGAAAGGAAGGATTTTTACTAAACTAGACCTGAGGGAAGTGTATTACCGTATTAGGATTAAGGAAGGAGACGAAAAGAAGACTGCATTCAATTGCCCAATGAGGTGCTACCAATTCAAAGTATTGCCATTCGGACTGCAAGGAGTAAAAATTCCTTTTGGACTAGAACTGACTCCAAGAGTTTTTGTTTTCCTAAGACGTGGATTGGGGTGTGTCCTGACAGAGTACTTATAGAACTAAAGAAAGAGGACATCCCTTACCTCCATGAATTCTTCAAACAGGAAATCCTACAATTATATTTTTAAAGCCAGCATTAAAATGGCAGGGAGACTCCCATTTGTGAATTCACAGCCTAGAAGAAACTCCTGGAAATTTTCACAAAGGCTCCAGGAATAAGTCAGTCCATAAGAATTTGAGTACTATAATGTCCTTTCGTATGTAGTTGCTGAGCCAAAATACAAAGAAAAGCACATGAGGCAATTGTCCTTTAGGAATCATCCAGAAGAAGCCATACCAAGAAGCATTGTAATACCATTGCAAGTTGCAATTCCAGCACTAATAACTATAAGAGACTTCTCATAAGCAATAGCAGAGGAAACCTGAAGCACAGGTAGAAAGTCACAAGTAATTGAGCAGTTTATTTAGCAAACTTATCAGCAAAGTGATTGCCTTTAGTAATAAAAGGAGAAAAGCATCCAAAAGTGAAATGACCAGGTCAGTGTGAGCAGTCTGGCAGGCCTGAGGTGAAGAATCTTCTCAGCTTCCATAAAGACATCTGCAGCATGGCAAAACATACTAACAGTTTTATCTCTGGTAATACAATAAACATAAATTAAGACAGTAAATTCAACTGTTCAGGCTCCCAAGGAAGGTGGCAAGAAAATGGAGCCCTTGTAATGTGAACCCTTTCAACTACAAAGCAAAACCCATCCAAAAGGCTTTGAAATTTTCTTGTAAAGTTTAAACCATTTAGAGTACAATGGGCAGTGACTCCATCTGATTACAAACTTGTCAAGTAAAAGAAAGGCATGATTTAAAAGCAATGTACAAATAGTTGTGGTCAATGCACAAATTACTTCAACAAGTCCATTTTCCCCCCATTTCAATTATCTGTCCTAATCTCTGGAATTCAAAATCAGCTTTCCTGAGATGCACAGTCAACAAAGAACAAGAAGTTCTGCATCAAGTAAACACCATAAGAATGTTCAGTAAGCAAAACTAGTCCTTTTCTTTCCCAAATACTCACCATTGTGCTCAGTGGTGGGATTCAATTAATTTAACATCTGATACTCTACCCTACTGACAGTTTTAAGTATAAAAAAACAATATAGGAAAGGTAGTTTATTATTTCATGCATTTAATACTTAAATAAGAACAATAAAATAGGTACAGAAAAATAGATTACAAGTTTTAAAATATTAATGAAAAGATAATAAATAAATGCTGCACAGTACACCACACCGATCACATTAATGCCTGCACTTGTGACAGGAGGCCACATGGTGCATCGCGTCGATCACACTGGTGCTGCCACTTGTGGCAGGGGGCAGCATGGCATGACACTGATGCCACTGCTTATGGTGGAGGCCACACAATACATCGCAATGATCATGCTGCTATCTGAGTAGCAACAGCGGCATAATTGGTACAAAGAGCCCCACGGCGTCCTGCCCAAGGAGCAGCAACACGCAATTGGCACAGCCATGCAGCATCCTGCCCAAGCAGTAGCAATGGCATGATCAGCATAAAGAGCCACATGGCATCATGCCTGAGCAGCAGCAGATGCACAATCGGCATGAAGAGCCATGTGGCATCCTGCCCGAGCAACAGCAGTGGCATGTTTGGCATGAAAAGCCATGCAGCATCTTGCCTGACCTGTAGCAATAGTGTGATTGACACAACGAGCCACATGGCATCCTACCAGAGCAGCAGCAGCCACACGATGGGCACAAAGAGGCATATGATGTGGTGTCTGTACAGCAGCAGGGGCACAATTGGCACAAAGAGCCACATGGTGTGCTGCCAGAGCAGCAGCAGCACAATCAGGATGAAGAGCCACACAGTGTCTTGCCATGAGTGGCGGCAGCATCACGATTGGCATGAAGAGCCACACGGCATTCTGCCCAAGCAGCAGCAGCAGCGTGATCAGCATGGAGACCAACTTGGAGTCCTGCCATGAGAGGCAGCAGTGGCACGATGTGCCACGTGGCATGCAGCCACAAGTAGCCGCAGAAAAGCTCAGATTTATCATAACCGGTTCAGTTCTGCCGAACTGGTGTGAACTGGCTGAATGCCACCACTGACTGTACGGGAGGAACTGGAGATAGAGAAGTTTTGATATATCTTTTTTTAAATAAAGAATGAGGCCTGAAAAGAATTATAATCACTAAAAACAAAGTAACAATTCAATAGAAATATTTGTTTTAGTCCACCAAGACAGTCTCAATGTTTTATGGTTTGCACTCTACACACATAAAAATACTTAGTGAAATCTTGATGCAAACTCAGAGGATTGAATTTGAAGTGAATAAAAATGTGCAAACATCCTGAAAAGGGGGAGGGGAAACAGGCTTTCTATAGAAATACATTACATTATTCTCCCATTGTTGTTGTCCTGCTCCTCCTCCTCCTCTTTTTAACCTTCAATCAATGCGCAGCAAATTTTATAGTAACTGAAGGAATGGGTCTTTGAATCTGAGTAAAGGTAAGGCAAATAGGAAAAACTTAAAACATCAAACAATGAAGAATAAATGCAGACAATAGAAACAATTTTTGCAGTCAATATACATAAATCACAAAATATATGCTAAACTAATTCTAATGCCATTAGAATTAGTTTGGCTTTTGAGTACCAGATGGACACTTCCACATAATTTTCTTCACAGAACTAATTAAGAATTTTTCTTATTGTCCTCTTCAGCATGCAGCATATTTTCAGCTCCCCTAGTCTAGTTTGTAGCATGCAATGTTGAAAAATTGTTTTGAATTGTGAAGAGACATTCATTCCAGGGTGAATTACTTTAGCATTTATGTTCCAATATATGAGGGGCTGTAATGGATCACCCACAACTTCTGAAGGCAAGCTGTTCTACTGGTTAATTGTTCTGTTAGGAAATTTCTCCTTAGTTCTAGAATAGAATAGAGCTGGAAGGCACCTTGGAGATCTTCTAATCCAGCCCCCTGCTCAAGCTGTCTCAAGCACCCACAACTTCTGAAGACAAGTCATTCAACTGATTAATAATGCTCACGGTCAGGAAATTTCTCCTTAGCTCTCCTTAATATGTTTCTATCTACTGTTTCTTTTCTTGCCTTCTGGTGCTTTGGAAAATAGGTTGACTCTACTTCTTTGTTACAGCCCCTCATATACTGGAACATTGCTATCGTGTCATCCCTAGTCCTTCTTTTCACTAGACCAGAAGCTCCCAACCTTTTCTATACACTGCACTGCACCCCTAGAATGTTTCTGATATATTCTTGCACCCCTTACAAAACTTTGAAATAATGGCAACGAATTTATACATATTCACCATGATTTTGAAAACCCAAGTTTTTGCAACCCCTGAAACATCATCTCACACCCCCAGGGGGTGAAAGCACCCCCAGTTGGGAACCCCTACACTAGATTAAAAAGGTAAAGGTAAAGGTTCCCCCACACATGCATTCTATGTTAGATGTTTTTGTGCCAGCCATGGCAGTTCCCCAAAAAGGTCATCAGATGGGAGCAAAGAGGCATCTTTACTCCCACTGCTGGGTCAGGGGTCTACGGCCCCTGCAGCCCCATTGGAGAGACTTAATTGGTAAGGGAGGGACTGAGGACCCCCATAAATACCTCTGCTCAAGGGCTGCTCTTGTTCTGCTTGTTTGCTTTCTCTCGTTACTATACTTGCTTGCTCTCTCTTGTGGGAATGATCCATGAGCTCAATCCAGGCATGGATGCCTCCATGCCAGGGAACTCTTTCTCTTTATTCTATCGTTAATAAAGCTTCACCTGATTGCATCCCTGCTTGCTGCCTTTTACTTGGAAGTTACCTTAACGAACCATCGGTCTCGTGAGGCCATCTCACAAATTGGTAGCAGAGGATGGTTTAAGGCAACGCTTCCAAGCCAGCAGCTAGAAGCAAGATGCCTGGAGGTTCCAGCAAGAACCCATTTGAGACGGATGGCAGGAGATCCCCGATTGTGACCAGGAGTCTTCAGTCAAAGCCGGCAGCCCTGCATCCAGCCCCTGATGCCAGCGGAGCGCCAGGGACCCCTTCGCATGCCTCCCTACAGCTGCAAGCCACAGACGGAAGCATGGAAGGCTTACAGTTCTCCCAAGACTGCCAAGACACCCGGGAAGCAGCCCAGGACCAGGACAAGCGCCGCGTGGACCAGATGACTAACCAGGAATGCAGGGAGCTGCTCCTAATGTTCCTCGCAGCACAAAGGACGCCACAAGCCTCACCGCGAGGGATGCCAGCGCAGGGGGCCTCTGGACACCGGGTAAGTCCTTCCCCAGTGGCCACAAGGCCCCCTAACATGGCACCGGCCACCCTTGGGGACCCCGGGATCCCGGAGCTTTTGGCGGGAAATTTCCCGCCAAACGGTGATCTGCAGCTTCCGGGGCCAACCGGAAGCAAGATGGCAGCCCCCAGGACACCAATGTGGCTTGATAGGTCTCAGCCAAGCCTCGAGGCCCAGCAATCGGTGGCATCCAGCCAAAGCGGCACGCAAACCGCCCCGTCTTCCCCACCAGAAAGCCTCAAGGCCTATGATGGCCTCAAAGCCTGCCCAGCCGAGCCTACTGCAGCAGAGTTTAAAGCAGCCATCCAGGTCCTGGTTACAGCTCTGGAGGCCAAGACAACTGAGGCCTCGACATCGGGGGTAGCCAGCCTCCCTCGCTACCCCCAGGAGCCTCCCAGAGGAGCTCCAAGGCCTCCAACCATCTCCCCAGGGCCTAACTGCCAGGAGGGGTCCGGCCTGGAGCCTCCCAGATACGTCCTGCAACCCCAGAGGGCCCCCAGTGAACCCCCAGGCCCTCCAGCCTACTTCTCGCCACCGCCCAGATGCCCTGCTTACCAGATGGTCTTCGGGGGGCCTCCGGACGAGGCCTCCTCCTTCAGCGCCCAGCGATGGCCTCCTCCGGGCAATCCACGGCATCCATGTGCCATCCCGGCCCCATCCTGCAGTCTTCACCCCCCGGTGAGTGTTCCAGTGCCGGGGGGGGGCTTCAGGAGGAATCTTTGGGGCTTCTGCGGCCTTCAGCCCCTCTTCGGGCCCAAATTCCGGCTTGCAAGCCTAGGCCTGAGCCAGGCCCAGAGGCAGAGAGAGAGACGTCCGCTCCCTCCGCCTCCTGGGCTCAAATGAATCCTGAGCATACCCAGTCGGGGCCATCCAAAAATCAGAGAAAAATACCACCACCTGCCAGCAGAGGGATCCCTTTTCCATTCACCTCAATGGAAAATTCACAGATCTATAGAAATGGATATAGAGCTAAGGAGAATTCTTTTTCATCTGCTTCTGCCCTCCCAAATAATTTTGCAAAACTGCAACTTGGGGGGGGAGAATTACAGCAGTTGGAGTAAAGATGTGCAGATATGTCTATTGAAGGAAGGGACTCTAGAGACGGTTCTGGATCCCCCATCTCTTCCCTGGGGACCCCAAGAAGAGTGGTATCATAAACAAGCATATACCACTCTACTGAACTCACTGGATGGCAACTTGTACCCCAGCATTCCAGATGGGCTCACAGCTGGCGACGTTTGGGGGTTATTATACAATTTATTCAACAGCAACAGCATTGGTTCGATCACCAGACTCACAACTGAGTTTTACACCACCAGACTGAGGTTTGGGGCTAGCATGGCTGAGCACCTGGGAAAATTGAAGGCGCTCAGGACAGAACTGATGTCCAGAGACTACCTTGTACCTGATGCGAACTTGGTCGCCGTCATTCTGGCTTCCCTGGACAAAAATTGGAGCAGTTTCA
>JAKJMR010017789.1:607835-636235 GCA_024449315.1 Daboia siamensis
ACAGGGAACCTCTGACAACGAGTACATGTTGCAGACTTGCAGCAACATCTGGGGGCTCGTCCTGATCCTGTTGAAGTTGTCCAGAGGCGCAATCGTTGTCTAGTGGTGCGTCACCTTCACCCTCATTGCTTACCCGTCCGGACGCGACACGTGCACACGTAAGTAATGGGCTCCTCGAACTCGAGAGTCTCATCAAAGCATAGGGATGAGCTCATCTTTCTGGTGAAGAAGGCTAATTGTTTGCAAAAGGTTAATGGCACCACTGTCTATCCTCTTTCTAAGAAATCTCTTACCTCTTTTCTGTCCTATGTTCATGAGAAGTGTCCTGCCTACCCGCAGGAAGGTACCCTTAAGAAGGCTACCTGGACGTGCTTGGGAAAATTCCTCCATGAACACCCTCGAGCTCCGCCTGAAATTCTAGTCACTTGGCGGGCCATTATGGCTGCTCTTTGCATCCTCTATCCTAACTTTCCTTTTCCTGACTCGGCTGCTCCACTCTCTTCTCTTACGGAGGAATCCCTGCCAAAGGTCTCTCCACCTTCGTATGAGTTTTCTACTATCTCTGAAGCTGCCTCTGCTCCCCCTGCAGACACAGCTTTTCCTGCTTCTGCAGCGTCTCCCCGCCCGCTGGAGGATACAGACACGACTGCTGGAACTTTTTCTGCTTTGGTTGTTTCTTCCTCTCTTTCTCTAAGAACTGAACCCCCGCTATCGGCTTACCCTCTAACCCTTAATCCAGCGGGGGGAGGACGGCCGGAACATGAGAACATCAATGTGCGGATGCTTAAAAATCTTAAAGAAGCTGTTACTTCCTACGGTATTCACTCTCCGTATGTAATGGGATTGCTTGATTCTCTGATAGATTCAAATGTTGTCATGTTATTGTATGATTGGAAGTCTTTATTTTCCATGTTATTAACACCTGCTCAATTTGTCATCTGGTCTTCTGAATATAATAAATTGGCAGATGCTGAGATCATGCGAGGCTTGCCTCAAGCAGTCTTGGCGGATCATATAAAAGGAACTGGAAATTTCACAACCTTGGTCCAGCAGCAAAATTGCCCACGCCGTGCTTTTGCCATCATCCGCCTTTGTGCCATGGGAGCATTGAAGCAGGTGGATGATGCAGACGGCCATGCCTCTCAAACATTTTTGAAGGTTATTCAAGAACCTTCTGAGCCTTATGCTACCTTTATAAACCGGCTCCAAACAGCGCTGGAAAGACAAATTCAAAATCAGGCTGCTCGTGAGGAGCTTTTGATCAAATTGGCTTTTGAAAATGCTAATGAGGATTGTAAAAAAGTACTTCAGCCCTTGACTGGAAAACCAGGTGTTACTCTTGCTGAGTTTTTGCAGGCTTGCCGTGTGGTGGGAACCACTTCTCATACAATGTCTGCTCTTGCAGCCGCTATAACTTCTTCCATGCCTGCCTCTAATATTCAAGCTTTTCCTGTTGTCAAGCATGGCAATTGTTTTAATTGTGGGAAGCCTGGTCATTTCAAGAGTCAATGTCGTTTGCCCGGTGGTGGAGGAGCTCTGCGCGGGAGCGCTCGAGGTCCTCCCCCCCAACCTACTAATGCAAAGCCAAAAACTGTTTGCCCGCGTTGCCGTAAAGGCTTTCACTGGGCTCGTACCTGCCCTCAGGGTCCTTCTCAAACTCTGCAGGGAAACTAATTAAGGGGCGTTCAGCTAGCCCCACTTCAAAGGCTGATTTACAAGCTGTCTCCACTAATCCATCTCTTGCTTTTCCTGTTCGTCTTTCTAAAGACTTCGTTTATGATGACCCTGGTTCTGTTTTCACTATGCCTTTAAAAGTCTCTCTTCTTGCTCCGTTCCCTCCAGATGTTCCTGTTCTTTTGTTTCCTAACTCCTCTCTTACCCTTGAAGGTGTTATAGCTGCACCTTTTCTGCATAATTCAGACTCCTTAAAAAACATCTCTTTGGCTGCGATCGGTGATCGCTGCTTTTCTCTGAAGGCGGAAACTGTTGTTGCTACTTTTATTTTTTTGTCCCCACCTGATAATACTTCTCTCTTTGCTCTCCAACAGCCTGTGCAAAATGCCAAGCCAATAATTTCCATTCTTCTCAACGGCCGCACCTTCTCAGGTCTTATTGACACGGGCGCGGATGTTTCAGTGATTCGCACAGCTGAATGGCCCTTTTCCTGGCCTCTTTCTGACGCTTCTACTGTTCAAGGTGTGGGAGGTGCTTAGGCTGCTAAGGTTAGCACATCTTGGTTGACTGCATCTACCCCTCATTCTTCTATTACTGCTTTTCTTCGACCTTTTACCCTGCCCTTGCATACTAATTTGTGGGGACGGGATCTTTTGTCTCAACTTTATGCTACTCTAACTATCCCTTAATTTCATACGATGTCTTTTCCTCCTTTATCTCTTGTTTTGAACTCTTCCATCCCTGTGTGGGTGGATCAATGGCCTATGTCACAGGAAAAGGTTATGATCCTGCAGAACTTAGTGGCTCAGCAACTACAGGAAGGACATCTGGAATTTTCAACTAGCCCTTATAATACTCCTGTCTTTGTAATCAAAAAGAAAAATGGGAAATACCGCCTCCTGCAGGATTTGAGAAAAATTAATGCCATAATTCAGCCCATGGGACCTCTACAATGTGGCCTTCCAAATCCAAACTTAATTCCTCACAATTATGACTTGGTAGTAATAGATTTGAAGGATTGTTTCTTTTCTATTCCTTTGGCTCCTGCTGACAGAATTCTTTTTGCATTCACCATTCCTCAATTTAACAATTCAAGGCCTACTACTAGATATCAATGGAAGGCCCTTCCTCAAGGCATGATAAATTCTCCCACAATGTGCCAATATTATGTTGATAGGGCCCTACAGCCTTATCGTGATGCAAATCCTACCTTTTTGGTTTATCATTACATGGATGATATTTTAATTGCAGCAGATGGTCCAAAAGGCACTGTTTCTCAAACTCTTACTTTTCTGTATACTATTTTGGCTCAATCTGGTCTTCATGTTGCTCCTGACAAAATTCAAACTCAGTATCCTATGCAGTATTTGGGTCATAAGCTCATGGCATCTGCTGCTACGCCTGTTCTCCCTACATTACATCTCCCGGAAAAAACTACACTTGTTCAACTCCAGCAATATCTGGGAACCCTTAATTGGGCCAGACCTTATCTGTCAATTTCAACTCATGTTCTATCTCCTCTTTTTTCTGCTCTGATAGGCCTTAAACATCCATCAGACACTGTTGTTCTAACAAAAGATCAAAAGACTGCTTTGTCCTTGGTTAATACTGCTCTCACCCAGAGATGGGTCGACAGAGCTTTGCCCAATGAGCCTCTCTTGTTTGCTATTTTGCCTACTCCTTCTCTTTTAACTGCTTTCATTTTCCAATTGACTGATGGAAAGAAAATGCATATTTTGGAATGGATATATTTGGCACACACTCCTAAGGTTTCAATTACTACCAAAGCTTTGCAAATGGCTCTTCTCTTGGAGAAAGGGAGGAGACGTACTAGGGCTCTTATGGGTATAGAATTCAGTACTCTGTATGTACCTTTTAAATTAAGTCAATGGGAATCTTTGTTTCAAACATCAGATGCATTGCAACATGCCTTGGAGGATTGGAATGGTATTCTCTCATGCCATCTTCCTCCAGATCCTCGATTACAACTTTTAAAAACTGTTCCCATTCTTTTTTCAACTCCTATAAGTTCTTCTCCCATCAAAGATGCCCTCACTGTGTTCACAGATGGCTCAAAATCCATAGGTGCCTGTATATGGCAGGATAAAGGACAGGACAATTGGCAGACTCGTACTACTTCAGCTCAGTCTTCTGCCCAACAAGCAGAATTGTCTGCCTTCAATTTTGCTCTTTCAATGTTTCCCGATCAGCCCCTTAACATTATTACAGATAGTTTGTATGTTTCACATTTGGTTTCTTGTATATACGATGCTTATATTTCTCCCTCAACCCCTGTCCCTTTAATGAGACTTTTTTTACAGCTCCAGGATTTGTTACATCTCCGTGATCATTTACTGTTTGTAGCACATATTAGAAGTCATCAACATCTTCCTGGATTTTTATCAGAAGGAAATCATATGACAGATGAGGCATGTAAAACCAACCCGTCCTCCTGTCTGTATACCTTAACAGCAGGAGAAAGCCATGACTATTTTCATCAGAACAAAAAGGCTCTTGTCAAGCAGGTTGGTATTACCCATCAAGAAGCCACTGCCATAATTCAGCAATGTCCAACATGCAGTCTACAGGCATCTGCAATCCCACAAGGGGTCAACCCCAGGGGTACTAGTGCTTGTGAGACATGGCAAATGGATGTAACTCAATATCCATCCTTTGCCCCTTGGAAATTCATTCATGTTTCCATTGATACGTATTCAGGTTTCATCATGGCAACCTTGCAAAGGGGTGAAACCGCAAAACAAGTTATTAATCATTGTATTCGGACTTTTGTAACGTTGGGATGTCCAAAAACTCTAAAAACTGACAATGGACCAGCTTATACGAGCTCTGCCTTTGCACAATTTTGCTATCGCTGGTCAATAATCCATAAATTCGGCATTCCTTTCAATAGCCAGGGCCAGGCCATTATAGAGAGAGCGAATTTGACTCTTAAACAGGCCTTGGACAGACACTTGGGGTCAAAAGGCATCAGCCCCCCGACACTCCCGGCGTTGCAAAATGTATTAAATGTTTCCTTGTATTCATTGAATTTTCTTAATCTAACTGGATCTCCTGCCTCCACTGCTGCCTCGAGACATTTTTCCACTCCTCCCCTCCCCTCTTCTCGTCCTCTGGTATATTATAGGCATCTTCCGGATCCAGCTTGGAAAGGTCCAGCTCAATTGATCACCTGGGGAAAAGGCTACGCAGCAGTTCAATTGCCTGATCGAGTTTTGTGGGTCCCGGCTCGCTGTGTCCGCCCTTGTCATCTTAATCAACCGAAAAAGAAAGATGAAGATCCTCCTGATCCTATCCCTGATCTCTCTTGCCTCTTCTGTCTCTAATGCCTCTTCCTCTCTTCCTCAAGTTTCCCTTCTTTCCTTGCCTTTATCCCATGTTTCTTCCCCTGCAGTTCTCCGCTTGCGGCGCTCCTATTCCAGTACACAGCAGAACGTGCATCGTCCCGCAAATTATACTTGGACTATTTTGGACTTCCAAGGAAACATCCTTTATTCCATTTCTAATCGAACTCTGTGGCCCTGGTTTCCTGCACTTTACTTTGACTTTGCTGAAATGCTGGTTGGCGCCCATGGCTTTAAACACAAAACAAAATGTGATCCTTCCCCTCGGGAAGTCTGGAACATTGGTCCAGGCCTGTATATCTGCCCAAGACATCTTACTGATCTCTCCCACCTAGATGAATGTGGAACCATCTCTGATTGGTACTGCAAGTCCTGGCAATGTGTGTCAACCGGAAAGATTTGGTGGACTGCTCCCTATACTACTGACTATATCAAAGCTATACTAGGCCCTGATAACAATTTGCCTTGGCATTCCTGCGCCAATTGGGCCTGCTGCGGTGTTCGCCTTAATCCTATGACTGTTACTTTTACATCTTACGGCAGGAGTCTTCCGATTACTGAATGGTTTAAAGGGAAAAGATGGGGGGGAAGGTCGAACGATAATTCTGGAACCATGAGTCATCCAGGTAATATATTCATAATCCGTCTAACCATGTCCTTAGCAACATCCCCACCTGTGGGCCCAAACAAACAAGTCACTTCATCCTTTTTACAGCCCTTGGCTAAAAGAAACAATCCATTGGTGCCCTTGGTCTCCTCTGCGCATGATGCCCTTGTGGCAGCCCGTGCTTTTCCTAACAATGATAGTAGGTGTTGGCTGTGTATGTCTTCTCAAACCCCTTTTTATGAGGCCATAGGTTCCGCCTTACCTTTTGCCAATAGCACCTCAGATGCCGCTTGCAGGTGGTCTACCTCTACTATAACGGTATCCTCAATTGAAGGTCAAGGTTGTTGCCTTGGCTATGTACCCTCTAACTTTTCTCACTTTTGTATCAATGCCTCCTCAGATGCCTATACTTCCTGCACAACATACTTATCCAAAGAAAGGCTAGGACTTGACAGTGGAGGGTGGGCTATAATGTACACTACTCTATCAACTGCAAATCTTTTCAAACGTTTCAATGGTCAGTTTTTTATTCCTTCCAATGGCTCTATTTGGGCCTGCTCTACGGGTGCTACTGCATGTGTCAGTGGAAACAGTTTACACACACACAGAGCTTTTTGCATTCAGGTTTATCTTCTCCCTAAAATGTCTGTTTTTTCCAACAATGAGTTCCTTTCTCGCATGGAAACACCCCAGTACTTTCCACGAACCAAACGGGAAATGGTTACTACCATGACCTTGGCCCTAGTGCGTCTACAGGCATCGCAGGAATGGTTGTGGCTGACAAAAACATCCGCAGGCTCAGTGCTGAAATAGATGATGACCTCAAACGCATTGAGCAATCTATGGTTGCCCTCCAAAATTCCCTCACCTCTCTTTCTGAAGTGGTTCTACAAAATAGGAGGGGCTTGGATTTGCTATTCCTAAAACAGGGCGGTCTGTGTGTCGCCTTGAAAGAGGAATGTTGTTTTTATACAGACAATTCAGGCATTGTGCTTGACTCCATGGCAGAATTAACATCCCGATTAAAAGATAGAGAAAGAGAGCATTCCCAATCCCACACGTGGTACCAGGAAATGTTCAATTTCTCTCCCTGGTTGACCACCCTCCTCTCGGCCCTAGCCGGTCCTCTGATTTTGTTGCTCCTTGCATGTACAATTGGCCCATGTGTCATGGGGAGAGTTCTAGCATTTTTGAAACAACGACTAAACAGTATTGGAGATGATGTCCTCTTGCTAAAGCACACTGTTGAAAATGAATATAAACAACCTCTTTTAGAATTAGCCTCTGTGGCTGATGAAGACTCTGAAACAGAAACTATTCCTTTGGAAAAGCGTATTGGCTCCCTGCGGGTTCTCCCGGAGGGGGGATCCACTGGGGATGTCATGGCTTTAGAAGGATATTAACCATCTTAAAAAATAAAAACAGAGGACATATGGATATATCCTTGGTTCAGGTTTCTCCTTGGGCCTCATAGCCATGAGACCTTGCCCTGACCCTTTCTCGTGCTGCATGGTGTCTGGTACCTGACAGACAGGATTTACAATATCCAATTAGCACCCAAAAAATTCCATTGCTCTTCAAATTAAGTTTCACTTTTTCTAAGATAGGATAGATATGATTTAGTATCCAATTAGCATTCCATTGCTTAGTTTTGCTTTCTTTGAGATTAGGTTTTTATTTTGCTAAAGTGTATGATTTCCTGTAAATCAGGTGGTGTTTTGTTAACACGTATGTTTTGACTCACGCTGTTTGGTATTTTTTATATGCTATCTCTTTTTGCTGTAGTGACCCCTCCCTTTTAAAACTGCCTAATAAAAGAGACTGCTGCGATCTGTTCGGGGGACATAACATCACCCCGGGCACTTCGTGCTCTCTCATCTTGAGAAACTCCTGGTGTGGTGTTTGTTTTTATTTGGCTTCTTTCGTCCTTGCGAGGACCCCCTAAATTGTCTCAGCTAGGGCTGAGACTCGTTCCTGCGGGAACCCAGGACAACATCAACAGGGAACCTCTGACAACGAGTACATGTTGCAGACTTGCAGCAACAGAGGAAGACAGGAGGTGAAGAGATGCAGGAGAATACGCCAGAGCCACCACCCAGCGAGCCAGCAGGAGGCACCACAGCTCAGAGCAGGTTAATGCTCTACTTAAGTGTTTCATCTGTGGCTCTGAGGGGCATCTGAAGAAGGACTGCCCCAATCACCAACAAGGCCCCAAGCGTGGTCCCAATCAAGGAAGGGGCAAGGGGCAAGGAAGGGGGCATGGCGGGGGCAAAGGTAGTGCCAAGGGCAATTTTGTGCTTACTTGTGCTCTCACCCCCACCACAAAGACTGATAACCCCACTGACCTATGGTTATTGGACTCTGGAGCTTCATCTCACATTACCAATATGAAACAAGGGTTTAAAAGGTTAAAGAAAATTAACTCCTCTGTCAAGGTGGCCAATGGTGATAAGGCTTTGGTTGTTGGGGAGGGCACTGTCTCTGTACCCGGACTAGGGAATATTGAAGGGGTACTGCATGCTCCCTCCATTGCCAACAATCTGTTAAGCATTATCAAATTATGTGACAATGACAGGGTGGAAGTTTTATTTCGCAAAGGGGGAGGTCATGTCACCCGGAACCAGAGGGTCATTGGAAGTATTGCCATCATAAATGGTTTGCCATACTTCTCCCCTGAGAACCCAGCCACAGAAGACAGTCCACCGGGTGCCACCTCAGAAGGGGCCTGCGCATGGAAAGAGAGAAAGCCCCCACAGCCAGCTCCAAAGCTGTTTAAGGAGCGCAAGGCCGAAACGGTTGCACCCAAGCCACCTCAGCCAGCCCCACGGCTTTCCAAGGGCAGTGCGGACAAGAAAAACGAACCTCAGCAGGCACCTAAAGCATTGCTTAAGGCAACCAGAGCCAAGAGGGTGTCAGTGGGGAAGCCGCTCCACGATACGTGTGCCCATTTCCTACACCGAAGATTAGGTCATGCGAGCTTCCCTGTAGTTAAAAAGATGGGAGGGTTTTCTGAGGGAGTCCAGCTCAAGGATTGTGAGGTGTTCCTGGACTGTGCTATCTTTAAGAGCGCAAAGAGGAAGGCTGCCCCCATCCCTAAGGTGTCACTACGTAAGGCCCAATACCCGTACCAACTAGTACATGTTGATTTTGTTGGGCCATTCACTCCATCCCTAGGGAAAAGACAGTATTTTCTCACTGTTGTTGACGATTTTTCACGGTACAGCCATGTGTATACCCTCAAAGAAAAATCTGAAGCTTTTGATGCCATAAAATCATTGTACAACCTTGTAGAGACCCAGTATAAGACCAAGATCGCTCAACTGCAGAGCGACTGCGGGGCTGAGTTCATGTCCCGAAAATTCCAGGACTGGGTAAGGCGTAAAGGCATCTGACATTTTCTTACAGCGCCCTTCACTCCTGCCCAGAACAGCGTGGCAGAGAAAATAAATGGGATCCTGCAAACTATGGTGCGTAGTCTGATTGCAGACACTGGGGTCACAGAGTCATACTGGGCAGAGGCGGTGCACTACGCCAATTACACCTTAAACCGCACCTGGAGCAGTGTTGTGGACCAGACCCCATATTTCCTGGTCCACGGTAGGAAACCAAGTCTAGGACACTTGCGTGTGTTTGGCTCCTATGCTTGGGTGCACATCCCCAAGCAGCTGCGGAAGAAGGGGAGATCTGTCTCCCAGAGACTATGGTTCTTGGGCTATGCTCCTGGCTCCAAGGCCTACCATTTCCTGGGAGAAGGGGGCAGGACTATGACTTCCCAATCTGCCTCCTTCGAAGAGGACTCCAATTCGACCCAGATTCACTCAAACAATCTGAGCCCATATGTCAACCGACCCAGCAAAGAAGCACCAACCACGACATCACCTGAGACGACCGCATACCCTGCCACCGACGAGAGCGAGGAACAAGACGAAGATGTCATCCTACCTGGTTCAGATGGGGAGGATGAACCATCCAGTCCTGAGGTGACACCTCAGAGTCCCGCAATACCCAGCACCTGGGACCGAGGATCTTCACATCCTGGTTGTGAAATGCCGGCTAACAAGGAACCCGCAGAACAAAAAGGCGGTGAGTGGCAGGAGGTCAGGAGGTCAAAGCGGTCCAACAAAGGAATCCCGCCAAAGAGAATTGGCATTGGGCACATCGCGTCTGTCAACAGCGTTGTGATCACCCCAAAATCCTTCTCTGACATCCAGGAGCTGCCCATCGAAGAACAGGAGAAATGGCAGCTCGCGATGGAGCAGGAGATGGCGAGCCTGAAAAAGCTCAAGGTCTTCACCCCCCAGCAACCACCAAAGGAGAGGAAAGTCATTGGCACAAGGTGGGTTTTCAAGGCCAAACCACTTGCCAACGGCCTCTACCTGTATAAGTCCCGTTTGGTAGCACAGGGGTTCACCCAGCGCTACATGGAGGACTACGGGGAGACCTACTCTCCAACTGTCTGGGCAGAGAGCGTCAAGGCCGCCCTCGTAACTGCAGCCACTCTAGGGGAGGAAGTCTTCCAATTCGACATCCAGACGGCTTACCTCCACGCCAACTTGGATCGGCAGATCTATGTGAGGGCCCCTCCTGGCTACCAGTAGGAAGGGGGAAACACATGGCTGCTCCAAAAAGGGTTATATGGCCTCAAGCAGTCAGGGAAACTATGGTACGACTGCCTTAGAAAAAGTTTAGAACGAGTTGGTTTCAGTGCATCCCATGCAGATGAATGTGTTTTCACACGCAACTCCAAGGGTACCACAGAACGGGTGTTAGTTTATGTGGATGACCTCCTATATATAGGGCCTGACAAGGAAGGGTGTGATAAATTTGCCAAGACCCTGGGGGAAAAGTTTACCCTGAAGTCTTTGGGGCGGGTTGACAGGTACTTGGGTGTGCACATCTTGGCCACTAAGGAGGGGTTCACCCTATCTCAGAAAGTAAAGATTGAAGAGTTACTGGCCAAATGCAAAATGGCAGAATCTAACCCAACGTGTAGCCCAATACAAAGTGACTATTACAGTCACACTCACAAGGACGGTCCTGAGTTCACAGATAATAAGCTTTACAGATCTGTGATTGGCTCCTTGCTATATATCAGCAATTGGAGCAGGCCTGACATAGCTTTAGCTGTGAATCTACTGTCCAGGCATGTGGAACACCCAAAGGATTTCCACTGGACTGCTGTTAAGAGGGTACTTAGGTACCTCAGGGGCACGACCGATGCTCTCCTTGTGCTGGAGACAGAGAAAGGGAAGACGGCCCAGCTCTCCGCTTATTCGGACGCAGACTAAGCGTAGACGGAGCACCTCTGGTTTCCTCATATTGCTAAATGGCTGTCCTATCCATTGGCATGTTAGGAAGCAAAAAATTGTTTCTTGCTCCACGGCCGAGGTGGAATATGCCCGCCTGTCGGACACAGCCAATGATTTGATTTGGTTCGATGCTCTGATAACGAGCATCTGGGCACCTCCTCCTCTGCCCATCCAAATTCAAGAGGATAATACGGCTGCAATTGCAATCTCGGGGGCATATGCAGTGGGCTCTAGGTCCCACCACATAGACATACGCTATAAAAATGTCAGGCAGCTTGCCAAAATGGGGTTCATACATGTTGAGCATTGTAATACTACTGACCAGATAGCTGACCTGTTCACCAAACCTGTTCCCATTGACCGGCACAACCTTCTGTGTAAGTGTTTGTGTTTGGTCTTCTGAACGTGTATATGCATGTCTGTGACACCTGCTCGCCCCCTCACATACATTCACTGGTCTCTGTCATTGGCTGGCAAGAAGGGGAATTGTTAGATGTTTTTGTGCCAGCCATGGCAGTTCCCCAAAAAGGTCATCAGATGGGAGCAAAAAGGCATTTTTGCTTCCACTGATGGGTCAGGGGTCTACGGCCCCTGCAGCCACATTGGAGAGACTTAATTGGTAAGGGAGGGACTGAGGACCCCCATAAATACCTCTGCTCAGGGGCTGCTCTTGTTCTGCTTGTTTGCTTTCTCTCGTTACTTTGCTTGCTTGCTCTCTCTTGTGGGAATGATCCATGAGCTCAATCCAGGCATGGATGCCTCCATGCCAGGGAACTCTTTCTCTTTATTCTATCGTTAATAAAGCTTCACCTGATTGCATCCCTGCTTGCTGCCTTTTATTTGGAAGCTACCTTAACGAACCATCGGTCTCGTGAGGCCATCTCCCATGCTAGTCGTTTCCAACTCTAGGGGCCAGTGCTCATCTCCGTTTCAAAGCTGAAGAGCCAGTACTTGTACGAGGATGTCTCTGTGGTCATGTGGCCGGCATGACTACATGCCAAAGGAGCACGGAACGCTGTTACCTTCCCACTGTAGTGGTCCCTATTTTTCTACTTGCATTTTTACGTGCTTTCTAACTGCTAGGTTGGCAGAAGTTGGGACAAGTAACAGACACTCACTCTGTTACGCGGCACTCGGGATTCGACCCACTAAACTGCCGACCATCTGATCAACAAGCTCAGTGTCCTAACCCACTGAGCCACCACGTCCCTTTCACTAGACTAAACATATCCAATTCCTGCAACCATTCTTCATATGTTTTAACCTCCAACTGTAATCATCTTTGTTGCTCTTTCCTGCACTCTTTCCAGAATCTCTACATCTTTTTTATAATATAGTGACCAAAACTGGATGCAATATTGTAAGTGTGGTCTTACTAAGGCTTTATGAAGTGGTACTACCAGTAATATTTCACAAGATCTTGATTCTAACTCTCAGTTAGTGCAGCCTAGGATTACATTGGCTTCTTTGGCTGCTGCCACACACTGCTGCTTCATATTTAAGTGATTGTCCATTAGGACTCCAAGATCCTTCTCATAGTTATTGTTATTGAGCAGTAACTGCTAAATGATATGAAAGTTGTGTGATATTGCTAAATATAATAAAGTTATAAATGATATGAAAGTTGTGTGATATTGCTAAATATAAAAGTTGTGTGCTATTTTAAAAAAATGATAT
The DNA here is from genome assembly GCA_024449315.1 of Daboia siamensis. Taxonomy (NCBI): domain Eukaryota; kingdom Metazoa; phylum Chordata; class Lepidosauria; order Squamata; family Viperidae; genus Daboia; species Daboia siamensis. Next base: position 620,465 of record JAKJMR010017789.1, read on the forward strand.
TTTTTTTTACTCAGGTGAAATATTCCCTGTCGCTTCCCAAAACTAAGAATACCAATATTATTTCTATATCTCTGCGTTCAATTTAGTACAAGAGCAACCCAGAATAACTATGGGAGAATTTTCTTTATGCATTACTGCCCTCTGCTGTAATTTCAGTATAACTCTTGTATAGCAATGGAGAATTATCTACTTTTCAAAGTGTGAAAATATGGAGACTATTTCTATCATTTGGGAAAATAAATCTCTCAAATACATCACACACTGTCATAACTTTCTCCTTATTTCTTTTCCTATGCTATAAATTTGTTATCTGAAACATCTTTTCTGAATATACAGAAGAGAAACTGCTTTTCGTTAATTTACTTACATTTCCCATCATGCAGTTTCTGAAATACAAATAGTGTTATTTCTTGATTTTTCTATAAAAAGCAAACTAATCCAATCACCTGTTTCTTAGTTTCTGACATACACTGAAACCACACATCAATTTTGCTTCTGACATTCATTTAAAAAATTAATCATCCTAACTTTAGAAAACTATAACTTGAGGACTATATATAGAAACTGGACAAGATACTTAATGTGACTGGTCCGAAAGTAGTGGGTTACCAGAAATTATTACTGTTAGTTCACTAACCCTTCTAAGTTCCACCCCACTGCTAACTTTGACTGGTCTTTTGATGCACCCCCCTCTCCAAAGAACTAATTTGGAACTAACCTCCTCATTTGGATCAAACAATTGTCAAATAAGTATCTGTCTGATTATTATATGTAGCTATTAATTTGGAGCAAATGTTTTGATCCATTTGTTTATTTACATATTTATTTATGGAATTTATATTCTGTCTCAATACAGCTGGACATTGGGCAGTTTACAATAAATGAACTTTTGATACCCAAACTCACAAAGTCAGGGAGAAACCCACTGTGAAATACTTGCAGGATTTTGTTCTCTCTATTATGCTTAGGAAAATATCAACTGAACATAAAGAGACTGAAAAAGCAAAAGTAGTTTTGATTAATGTAGTGTTCTACTTAAATGTTGATGTTTTCCAAAATGTGAATAATATGTGTTTATCATACAAAAATGTCACCAATCTCCATTTGTCCCTTATAGGTACTTTCATATTATATCAATTTAAACTAGGGAGTGTTATCCATTGCTGCTAATTGCTGTAATGCTGTTATTTCCAAGTGTGATGATCATGATACAGATTCTTGAAAAGAGATCTACATTGCCTTTGTTACAAACTAATTTTCCCTGCTTTTCTTTAATAAACCCAGTTTATTCTATAAACAATTAGGTTGACCATATCTGCTAATATTCCTAAAATATTTTTGCATGGTAATTTATTAAATGAATAGGCTACCACCCCCTATCTAAGTTATCTTTTTGTTCTTGCAAGACTAACCTCATTTAAAGGTATAGAAATTCTTCAGGCTTCTACTGTAATGTAACTAGGTGAAACATAAGAAAGAGTAAGGGTAAGATACTTGATTAATATAGGAACAAAATAAGATAAATTTTATTAAATAATTAAAGAGGGTTTTTGAAACAGGTTCACTGATTTCTACAAATTGCCTTTATTCTGCCCGTCATCCTAAAATTATTCCTTAACCAGCTTCCCTAACCTAAGCTTCTCTCAGATCTGTTATTCATTCTGCAATTCCCAAAAACATGCCCACTGTTGCCATCCTTTGATTGGCAATTACAGCAGCTTAAGAATGAGATAATGAGCAGCTTAAGAATGAGATCTTCTTACCCTGTCAACTACGTCTATCTGCGAGTGCTCCCCATGAAGTCCCATGCCAGCTGGCAAAGTAAAGTTTTAATGCCCTTTTGGAAGATCAAAAAAAGTGGGAGATGTTCTTGCTTCTGGTGGTATAGTGTTCCATAGAGATGCCCACAGCAAAAAAGATTCTTCTTGCCCCCACCCACTGGAATTTAAACCAGGCTTAGCTAATGACTCTTAGCCTAGTAGTTTCTTTCTGTGATATATTTTGTTGGATAGGATAGGATAGGATAGGATAGGATAGGATAGGATAGGATAGGATTCTTTATTGGCCAAGTGTGATTAGATACACAAGAATTTGTCTTTGGTGCATAAGTTCTCAGTGTACATACAAACAACAGAGTGATAGGTCATAGATCATAAATCACAGTTACCATCATTAGATACAAACAACCAGTGATAAATCATAAGATACCAATAGAAGAAGATAGTAGAAAAATGAGAAAGATAAGATGAAAAGATGAGATGAAAAGATGAGAACTATAGTAGCAATACAGCCTATTACATGGGTAAACCCCTTCATGGATTACTGCCTTGTCATGGTGAAGGGGCTTGCATAACTCAATGAAGCTATGAGCTATGCCATGCAGGGCCACCCAAGACGGACAGGTTATAGCAGACAGTTCTGACAAAATGTAATCCACTGGAGAAGGAAATGGCAACCCACACCAGTATCTTTGCCATAGGAACCTGGAATGTAAGATCCATGAACCAAGGCAAGCTGGACATGGTCAAACAAGAGATGACAAGACTGAACATCAACATCTTAGGAATCAGCAAACTAAAATGGACAGGAATGGGTGAATTTAATTCAGATGGCCATCAGGTATACTACTGCGGGCAAGAATCTCTCAGAAGAAATGGAGTAGCCTTCATAGTCAATAAAAGAGTAGGAAAAACAATACTGGGATACAATCCCCAAAATGACAGAATGATCTCAGTTTGAATCCAAGGCAAACCATTCAATATCACAGTAGTCCAAGTCTATGCCCCAACCACCAGTGCTGAAGAGGATGAAATTGACCGGTTCTATGAAGCTTTACAGCACCTTATAGAACCAACACCAAAAAATGATGTCCTTATCATCATGGGGGATTGGAATGCTAAAGTATTTGGATCTGTACCAATCGGGTTTCAGGCCTGGGTACAGCACGGAGACGGCATTGGTCGCACTGGTGGATGATCTCTGGTGGGGCTGGGATAGGGGTTATTTCTCTGTCCTGGTCCTATTAGATCTCTCAGTGGCTTTTGATATCATCGACCATGGTATCTTGCTGCAACATCTTGGGGGGTTGGGAGTGGGAGGCACCATTTTACGGTGGTTCTCCTCCTACTCTCGGGCCATTCGCAGACGGTGTTGGCAGGAGAGCACAAGTCAACCCCGAGGCCCCTTAGTTGTGGGGTGCCCCGGGGTCAGTGCTCTCTCTCCTCCTGTTCAACATCTATATGAAGCCACTGGGCGAGATCATTCGTGGTTTTGGGGTAAGGTATCATCAATATGCTGATGATACCCAGCTTTTCATCTCCACCCCAAACCAACCCAGTGATGCCCTCAACATGATGTCCCGCTGCCTGTAAGCGGTACGAATCTGGATGGGGAAGAACAGGCTCCAGCTCAACCCAGCCAAGACTGAGTGGCTCTACATACTGGCATCTCGTTTAGTCCAAGAGGTTCCATCTTTGGTTATGGGAGGAGAGGTGTGAACTCCCATTGATAGGGTGCACAACTTAGGCACCCTCCTGGATACACGACTCAGTTTTGAAGATCATATAGGAGTTGTGGCCAGGGGGGCTTTTGCCCAGGTTTGCCTGGTGCACCAGTTGCACCCCTATCTGGACCAAGATGCTCTATATACGGTCACTCATGCGCTCGTTACCTCCCGTATAGATTACTGCAATGGTCTCTACATGGGGCTGCCCTTGAAGACACCCAGAGGCTCCAGATGGTGCAGAATGTGGCCTCACGGGTTGTGATGGGAGTATCCCGATACTCCCATATTATACCCCTCCTGCGTGAGCTGCACTGGTTACCAGTTGCCCTCTGGGTGAGATTTAAGGTGCTGGTTCTTACCTATAAAGCCCTACATGGCTTAGGCTTGGGATATTTGCAGGACCATCTGCTGCCAGGAACGACTTCCCATCACCCAGTGTGCTCACACAGGGAGGGCCTCCTCAGGGTGCCATCGGCTAGACAATGTCAGCTGGCGACCCCCGGGGGGGGCTTCTCTGTGGGAGCGCCTGCCCTCTGGAATCAGCTTCCCCGTGAGCTCCGGATGGCCTCAGATCTCCGGTCCTTTTGTTGTGACCTCAAAACATTTCTTTTCCATCAGGCTGACCTGGACTGACGATAGGGTTTTTTTTTTTAAAAAAAATGTTTTTAATATTTTATCACTGGGGCTTGTTAGTTTAATCTTTTTTTTAATATTTGTATTATTGTGTTTTATTGTTGTTAGCCATCCTGAGTCCTTCGGGAGATAGGGCGGCATATAAGTCCCAATAATAAATAAATAAATAAATAAAGTAGGAAGCCAAAAGACAACCGGAATAAAAGGCAAGTTTGGGCTTGGAGTACAAAATGAAGCAGGGCACAGGTTGACAGAATTTTGTCAAGAGAATATGATGGTCATATTTCCAACAACCCAAGAGATGGCTCTACACATGGACATCAACAGACGGTCAACACAGAAATCAGATTGACTATGTGCTCTGCAGCCAAAGATGGAGAAGCTCTATACCAGGGGTGTCAAACTCAATTTCATTGAGGGCCGTAGCAGCATTGCAGTTGCCCTCAGGGGGCCGGGTGGGTGTGGCCTGGGTGGGTGTGGCCTACTGGGTGGGTGTGGCTAAAGTACATTTGGTCTACTGGGTGGGCGTGGCCAGCTCTACATCGTTTGCATCAAGGGTGCCTATGGGGGAGGAGTGGGACAGATCTGAGGGTCTCTGGCAGAAGGAGGGTCTCTGGGCCAGGGCCAAGGCAGTGGGGGCCGTTCCCTCACTGTTTCCAGGATGGCTTCGCGGGCCGCATGAAACCACTTCGTGGGCCGGATCTGGCCCCCGGGCCTTGTGTTTGACATGTCTGCTCTATACAGTCAGTAAAAACAAGACCAGGAGCTGACTGTGGCTCAGATCATGAGCTTCTCGTTGCAAAATTTAGGTTTAAACTGAAGAAAGTAGGGGAAAGCACTAGGCCACTCAGGTATGAATTAAATCATATCCCTGATGAATATAAATTAGAGGTGGCAAATAGATTTAAGGAATTAGATCTGATAGGCAGAGTGCCTGAAGAACTATGGATGGAGGTTTGCAACATTGTACAAGAGGTAGCAACCTAAACCATCCCAAAGAAAAAGAAATGCAAGAAAGCAAAATAGCTATCTGAGGAAGCTTTGCAAATAGCTGAGGAAAGAAGGGAAGTGAAAGGCAAGGGAGAAAGAAAAAGATACACCCAACTGAATGCAGAATTCAGAGAATAGCTAGAAGAGATAAGAATGCCTTCTTAAATGAACAGTGCAAAGAAATAGAAGAAAACAATAGAATAGGGAGGACCAGGGATCTCTTCAAGAAAATTGGAGAGATGACTTCCGGGTTGCACTTCAGCAGCATGGACAGTTGAAATTGGCTACCAGCCCTCTGATTCCGTAAAAGCCGCGGAGCAGCCGAAAATCAGCTGTTCCGTGGCTGAAAACCCTTCCCCTCGGACGAAGAGGGGAAGGGGAGATTCCAGGTAGGGGTAGAGCTCCCCTAGAGCCCCAGAGTGTTTATTCTGGGGCTTGGAGGGTGAGAGCTCCCCTGAAGCCTGGAAACACTCTGGATCAGAGGATTTCTCTGCTTCAAAGCAGAGCAAGACTCTGAATCCACTCCTGCTGAACGCAGGCAGAGCGGATGCGGGAGCAGTATAAAAAGCAAGTATAAGACTTTAACTCTGGAATCTCAACTTTCTTTCTGTCGTTTTAAAAAGAAAGGGAAGATGGCGCCTGAATGATTCTTTGTAACAAAGAATCGAAAGTGCTTTGAAAGTGAAAGTGGCTGTTTGGATATTGAAAACTGTAAAGACTATAAGAAAATTATAAGAACCTAAAAGAATTTTAAGAAGAGAACAGCAAGACTATAAACATTTTGACTTGATTAATCTTTTTAAATACAGAGAATAAAATTGATTTAAGATGTCATTAAAATCATCAAAACCTGGGGCCCCCAGGAGTGCAGGGACTTCGCCAGCACAGCAATAAAACTTACAGGCTTTAATGCCTCCCCCACACAAACTTTGACATTAAAAGACCTGCAGGAGGCTTTGAAATCTCAAACTAAAGAAATAGAAAAAGAAATAAATGATAAGATGGAGAAAATAGAAAACAAAATGGAAAAAATAGATGAAAAAATGAATGATAAATTTGAGTTAATGTCAGAAGAGATTGGAGAAATTAAAGAAACTATGCAGATTAAAAATAAAGAAATAAAGGAAGATATTCTATTGGCATTTCAGGAATTGGCACAACATATTCAAAACATGGATGATTGTATGGAAGAATTAACTCAAGGCAATATTGCTTTGGAAGATAAGATGACTGAGGCTCAAAATAAAATGGAAAAGATGGAAGATGAAACTGAAATGCTACAATATAGAGAAATGGAATTTGCTTTAAGAATTAGAGGATTGAAGAAGAACAAACAGGAAAACCTGAGAGAGATACTGGCAAAGGCCTTTGCTCCAATAATGGGTTGGCAAGTTGAGGATTTCATACGGGAAATTGAAAAAGTTTTTAGAGTCAACTCCTGGATTGCGAAGCAGAGGAATTTACCAAGAGATGTGGTGATTTATTTCTCGAAGAGGGTGATTCAAAATGAAATTATTCAAGCTTTTTATAATAATAGGTTCCAAGTGGAAAATCAAGAAGTTTTGATATTGAAAGAAATTCCTCCAAAAATTTTAAAAAGAAGGAAAGAGTTTGCTTTTCTGGTAAATGAATTGAAAAAAAGACAGCATCAGTTCAGATTGGATATACCAGCTGGAATAGTGGTCAACTACTTAGGTACTAGATATCGTCTTAATACAATAGGGAAAGCAAAAGAATTTTATTTTAATGTACTGAAAGCAGATTTGCCACTATTTCCTGAAAAAAAAAGAAGTGAAGGAGAGAAAAAACAGGCTCAAATGGAAGAGAAGCAGATTCATGCAGAAAGTTCGAATTTGTTGGTTGAAGAAGAACTACAATTAGTTGTGGATATGGACCAGCCTTTGAAATCAATAGAGGAACCTAGAGGCCAAAGAGTGACGCGAGCAGCAGCCAGACAAAAAGTGCAAGAACAGCAGAAACAGCAAGATCAAATTAAAACTCAAAAAGTTACTAAAACGGAAGAAGTGGGAGGGGCAAGACCAAAGCAACAGGTTCATATGAATCTGCAGGAATTGTTCCAAAAGCTTCTAGTCGTGAAAGATGACAACCAAGTTTCTAACTTGGAATGTTAATGGCTTAAATTCACCACAAAAGAGGAAAAAAATATTTCATTATTTGAAACAATATAAAAATGATGTTATTTGTTTGCAGGAGACAAATATTAGAGTAGTAGACCAAAAGTATTTGACAAACTCCAGATTGGGAATACATTTTGTTGCATCTGCCCCGGATAAGAAGAATGGAGTAGTTATATACTTAAAGAAAGATCTAACTGCTAAATTAATTGAGGCAGATGCACAAGGACGATATATTGCAATTGAACCTATAATAGAAGGAAAGATAATACTTTTGGTTGGAATATATGCACCAAATCAACATCAAGAAAAATTTTACAAACTTTTACATGACAGAATAACCCAATGGGATTATAAATCTTGTAATGGGAGATTGGAATGGAGTTCTGGACACAGGAAAAGACAAAAGAAGGTCTTCTAATGGAATATCAAACCGTGCAAAACTGCCTAGATCTTTTTTTGAGCTTATGGATGACCTGGAATTGAGAAACATTTGGAGAGAGCGAAATATGGAAGAGAGGGATTTTACAGTTTTTTCAGATAGGCACCAATCTTTTTCAAGGATTGATTTTATACTAATTATCAATGATTTTCTTTCTAGGGTGAAGAAAATTAAGATATACCCACGAACATTAACAGATCATAGTCCAGTGTGGATGGAACTGGTTCAAGAGAAAAGGGATAGAAGACCTTGGAGATTAAATGAAAATTTGTTTAGATATGAGGAAATTGTGAATTAATGTAGAAAACAAATGAGAGAATTTTTTGTAACGAATATGCGTAAGGGCACCTCGATTGAAATGTTTGGGATGCAAACAGGTTTATCAACAAGATATTATCAGAAAGGTATTTTCAGAATTTTATTCTAAATTATATGCAAGTGATACAATTCAAAGTATAGATATAGATAAATATTTACAAGAGGTGAATATTCCTAAGGTTACTCAAGAACAGCGGGATGGAATGAATCAGTTAATAACTTCTGAAGAGATTGTTTTAGCAATTAAACAGTTGAAATTGGGTAAATCACCAGGGACAGATGGATTGACAGCTAGTTATTATAAAAATTTGCAATCAGAAATGGTGGAGCCTTTGAAGGACTTATTTAGAACAATTCAACTTGGGGGAGTAGTGCCCTCATCATGGAGAACAGCTTTTATAACATTGATTCCAAAGGAGGATCAAGATCTTAGTCAACCAAAGAATTATAGACCAATATCTCTTTTAAACACTGATTATAAGATATTTGCTAAAGTATTGGCAAATAGAATAATGAATATAATGCAACAAGTGATACATAATGATCAATCAGGGTTTATAACTGGTACACAAATGAAGTACAATGTAAGACAAATTGTTAATTTATTGGAATATTTGGAAAGAAACAACCAAATCTCTGCTGCATTGATATTTTTAGATGCAGAGAAGGCTTTTGATCAATTGAATTGGCAATTTTTATTGAAAGTATGGAAAGATGGAATTTGGGGATTATTTTTTACAGGCTATTAAAGCAATATATCAAAAGCAAATGGCACAAATAATTGTTAACGGTAATTTAACAGAAATTTGTAAAATTGAAAAAGGAACAAGGCAGGGATACTCTTTATCACCATTGTTATTTGTTCTAACACTGGAAATATTATTGATTAAAATACATGAATCAAATAAGATAAAGAGAATTAAAATTAGGCATCAAGATTATAGATTGAGAGTGTTTGCAGATGACTTGGTTGTTACTTTAAGTCAGACATGTCAAACACAAGGCCCCAGGGCCAGATCCAGCCCGCGAAGTGGTTTCATGCAGCCCCCGAGGCCATCCTGGAAACAGTGAGGGAATGGCCCCCACTGCCTTGGCCCTGGCCCAGGGACCCTCCTTCTGCCAGAGACCCTCAGATTTGTCCCACTCCTGCCTAGGCCCCCATAGGCACCCTTGATGTGAACGATGTAGAGCTGACCACGCCCACCGAGTAGGCCATATGCACTTTAGCCACACCCACCCAGTAGACCATGCCCTCCCAGGCCACACCCACCTGGCCCCCTGAGGGCAATTGCAATGCTGATGCGTCCCTCAGTGAAATTGAGTTTGACACCCCTGCTTTAAGTCAACCTACTCAATCGGTTTCAGAATTATTGGATGTGATAATACAATGTGGACAAGTTTCTGGATTTAAAGTTAATAAGCAAAAAACTAAAATATTAACAAAAAATATGACCATAAAACAAAGAGAAGCGTTAGAAAAATCAACAGGATTTGAAATAGTAAAAAAGGTTAAATACTTGGGGGTATATATCACAGCATTGAATGTGAAATTATATAAAAACAATTATGAATTATTATGGCAAAAAGTACAAAAGGAGATTGATAGTTGGAAAAAATTACAATTGTCTTGGTTGGGGAGAATAGCAGCCGTGAAGATGAATGTCTTACCAAAATTTTTATTTTTGTTTCAAATGATACCAATACTTAAGAAAGATGCAAATTTAAATGAGTGGCAAAAAGGTATTAATAAATTTATCTGGGCAGGGAAAAGACCGAGAGTAAAGCTTAAAATAATGCAAGATGCACGTGAGAGAGGGGGTTTAAAGATGCCCAATTTGAGATTATATTATGATGCAGTTGTGTTATCAACAATTAGTGATTGGTTCAATTTAATGGATGAAAGAATATTGAATGTTGAGGGGTATGATTTATTGTATGGATGGCATGTGTATTTATTTTATGACAAAAAAGTGGATAATATTTTTAAGATTCATATTTTAAGGAACGCTTTGTTCTGAGTTTGGAAAAAGTACCAATATATATTAAATAATAAAATACCTATATGGGCAATACCTAGACATGCAATAGGAAATATAAATGTGGAGCAGAAACAAGATGTGATTACTTATAAAGAACTTCTTAGGATGGAAGGGAATATTTTGAAACTGAAACCTCTAAATGTTTTAAAGGAAGAAAAGATAGTACAGAGTTGGTTTCAGTTTATACAATTGCAAGCTTGATGGAAAGAAGATCAGAAAATTGGTATAATAAAAGTTGATGAAAATTTGATAAACCAAATTAGAGATCAAAGTCAATCGCATATAAAAAGGTTATATAATGCTCTTATAGAGATTGATTCAGAATCGGAGTTAGTTAAAGATTGTAGGATAAAATGGGCTCAGAATATTCAAGAGCCCATAATGATGGATACTTGGGAAAAAATTTGGGTTAGAAATGTAAAATTTACACAAGCACAAAACCTAAGGGAGAATTTTTATAAGATGTTTTATAGATTTAGATCCTAAAAAGTTAGCATGTATGTATCCAAATCAACCACCTAAGTGTTGGAGATGTGGTAGTGAAGAGGAAACTTATTATCATATATGGTGGACATGTAAAAATGTTAAAGCCTTTTGGATAAAAATATGGTGGATTTTTCAGAAGGTTTTTAAGAAAAAAATAAGATTTACTCCGCAGCTATTCTCATTTGGGATTATTTTGGATTGTACTGTCATAGAAAATAAATTAATGTTACACTTAATAATGGCAGCCAGACTTTTGGTGGCGCAACATTGGAATAAAGAAGATTTACGTACAATAGAACAATGGATACTTAAAGTAATGGACGTAGCTGAAATGGCAAAAGTTTCAGCATATTTAAAAGAACAGTCACAAGAAAAATATATTTTGGAATGGAAAAGATGGATTGATTATATTCAAAACAAATATGGGACTAAAAAGTTTCAAATAGCATATGAATAATTCTTAACAATTATAGATGTGTTATTATAATTTAGTTTTGTTATAAGGGAGTTAAAGGGTGGAAAGTTTGTTAACGTAATAGATATTTAGCATATGTTTGCATAAGATTGCTATATGTAATACCCTGTATTCTGCTTTGGGAAGTCCGAGGAGGAGGGAAGGGGGGAGGGTTGTGGGGGTTATTAAAATTTTGTAAAACTTTTCAATAAAAAAAAATGGAGAGATGAAAGGAACGTTTCATGCAAAAATTGGCATGATAAAGGACCAAATAGGTGGGAGTTAACACAAGCAGAAGAGATTAAGAAGAGGTGGAAAAATTACACAAAAGAACTATTCAACCTTTTCAGAAATTGTACCATTTTTAGGACATGACAATATTCAAGTACCACCCACTGCTTAACAAGGTGTCAAAAACTTGATGACTAATAAAAAGGGGGAGGGGCGATCGCGGCACTGGCAGACGTGTGAAGAGATCTTCCCACCGGGGGAAAAAGTGTCAGAAGTCATCCTGTAGGGGTGACGAGCGTGAAGAGGACCCCTGAGTGATCGCGGAAGGGCGGCAACCCTCCCATTTGATCCAGGACAGCTCTTCAAACTGATGGGAAAAAGATCAGCAATTTATGGCTTATCATCAAACTGCTGACAGCTGAGGCCAAACTTACTAACAAGCACCCAGAGGAAACAAAGCTTTGAAAAGATAACTTAATACAACTGGATATTTATTTTCTGTTTGGAATTTGGGGACCCAAAAAATTCTTATTCTTACTGGAATCTGTTATTTTGCTTTATTTGCAAAAAAGAACTTAATTATTTTTTTATTTTTATTTTTTTATTTTTAATCCCATTTATATCCCGCCCTTCTCCGAAGACTCAGAGCGGCTTACAATCTAAGAAGCACAAATCAATGTGCTTAGCAATAGCCTTCATTCTATGTATATGCCTGCTTATTAGGGCTTTCGCCCCACCCCCCTAAGAACTTAGCCCATGATCTGAAAAAGACTTTAAATGCTATCGAGGACATCTTGTGACCAAGCGTGGTACAGCAATTTTATTAACTCTGACAAACAGATTTGTTCACAGCCCACGTCTGACTTTCTACGAGAGACTTATTTCTGAGAGAACAGCTGGGCAGTGAAACTGGCTTCTAGGAATGGTGGAGGTGAACATTTACTGACTCTTGTCTAATAAATAGCCTTCACGAGAAAGATTGTTTTTAACTATGTCAGAAATGGAGGATGATCTGCAAAAGATTTGGGATATGTTTAAACTTATACTTGAAACTATTCTATCAAACACTGAGAAAGCTAATTTGAAAGACAAAGGTGCCAGCCTACCTCCAGAAAGCAAAACCCTGATTGCAGCTAGAAAACTACTAACCCAAAAAGCAACAGGAGTGGAACAAGTGAACGCCAAGGCAGAGGGTTTTACAGAACAACAAGCACAGTCTACTGAAAATCCAGATAATGACACAATAACTCCAAAACTGGAAATGATCTTTGATGCAAACCAGAAGAAACTTGAGAAAGAAAAAGACCAGATCGAATTGAAGACAACTATACCAGAACAAACATGGGGATCTGGGATATCTGGACGATCTAATGATTATAAATGGGCTGGAACTCTTAGAAAATTGGCAATTAGATGGTCTCCTTTAATTCAAATAATATATACAAGAATGAAGAGAGACTTATCTGATGATTTAAAAGCATTGGTATGGAAGCCTGGTTGGCAAAAGAAGAAAGCTAGAATTAGGCTGAAAACCTGGGGCCCCTTGATTTATTAGAGAGGATCCTAAACTGTCAGTTAGTGGGCTAAAGGGAGATTTTGAGACAAAGGGAAATTTGATTACTAGATTTAAAATAGTCAGAAAATAGTAAAAAAAATAGGGAAATCGGCTTAATATTGAAGATTCAGATTTACAAGGGAAATCTAAACTAACTATTAGGAAATAGGTTTGAATTATTGATCAGCCCAGAGAACATAGATCAGGGGTGTCAAACTCAATTTCATTGAGGGCCGCATCAGCATTGCAGTTGCCCTTGGCGGGCTGGGTAGGTGTGCCAGGGTGGGCATGGCTACTGGGTGGGCATGGCCAGCTCTACATCATACATCATTTGCATCAAGGCCAGGAGTGGCACAGATCTGAGGGTCTCTGGCAGAAGAAGATGGGACCGGGGCAAGTGCCAAGGCATGGTCCACTGGAGGAGCCTCACTGTTCCTCTCAGGCCTTGGGGGTGTTGGACGGTGGCATGGAGGTCAAATGCACAGCCCAGCCGTCAAGCACCCATGGCACTAAGCTCAGCCCCATTTCCCCAAGGGGGCACCCAGCTGCACTTACCTCCTCCTCAAGGCTGCTGCTGCTGTTGTGCTTGTTCTCCTTAGCCAGGTTGCTCATGATGGGTACGAGGGAAAAGTCAAGAGAGAGGCCCACTCCCTCTCCATGTGAGGAGACCTGGCTTTGTATCCAAAGCTTCTTTAGCAATAGGATGGGAGACCCCCAGGATAGGCCAGGAGAAGGGGGCAAGGGGATGGTGAAAGGGCAGGACTAAGGCAGGACTTCCCTCAGACCCTTCCTCTCCTTCCTTCCTTCCTTCCTTCCTTCCTTCCTTCCTTCCTTCCTTCCTTCCTTCCTTCCTTCCTTCCTTCCTTCCTTCCTTCCTTCTTTCCTTCCTTCCCTCCCTCCCTCCTTCCTTCCTTCCAAGAACAGAGTGGTAGGAAAATATTTGAGATGAGGGAGGGAGAAAAACAGGCAAGAAATGCAGCTGGGGAAGTGTCATCCTTTGTGAGTAACGAAGAAATGCACAATCACCTGGAAGTGGCCAGCACGTGGCCCTCACCTACTTCACAAATCCGGCTTGGTGGGCTCTGGGGGAGGGGATGCCATGAGCAGCATGAGAGTCGATGTTACCTGCACAATGCTGCACAGCCCCCAGCCTGCCCAGTTTTGGCAGGCAGTGGGGCACTTTCCTGACAGTGCCATGAGACTGAGCCGAGTGGCACGAATCTGAAGAGAAGCGCAATGCTGCCCAGGCCCTAGCCTAGCCAAAGTAGGGAGGGTCATATGCTGGCCACTTCCAGGTGATGGTGCATTTCTTAATTCCTCACAAAGGGTGATACCTCCCCAGTGTGCGCCCAGGGGGCAGTGCCGACGCAGCATGGGCCAGTCCCTGACTGTTTCCAGATGGCCTTGTGGATCTAAGACTGAATGTATTTCAGCATAGATGACCACCACAAAATTGTACATTGGCTCCCGGCTGGCCTGGGCTGGGGCTAAGGCAGTGGGGGCCGTTCCCTCACTGTTTCCAGGATGGCTTCGCAGGCCACATGAAACCACTTCGAGGGCCGCATCCGGCCCCCGGGCCTTGTGTTTGACATGTCTGACATAGATGATGGATCTGAACTAATAAAGGATACTCTATTATTCAGGTAGTGATGTATTAGGATGGGAAGTAGAAAATGTTAATGGAATAGAATAAGAATATATTTAAGTACTAATAGGTGTATTTTAGATGTTATAACTTTTATGAAGTGAGATAAAGGAAATCTGAGTTACCTGAAAGTTAAATACTATGGATGTTAAAGGTCAAACTGGAATACTGTAATTAAAAATTAAAATTAGGTAAAATTTAACAACATGTCATTGATTATTTATTAAGATATGTATAAGCAAAAAGAAAAAAAATGTATTTATAAATGTGATAATGAAATTTTTACTGAATTTTGATATAATTAGAAATTTATTAGCTTAAATATGAAATAGCAAATGTCAAGGGAAACTGTGAAGAAATATTTCATGATGTAACCTGAGATACTCACTAAAGATTGTATTACTGATCTATGGTTTGTTGTTATAGAAATGGCTAGTTTATAATATTATGGAAAAGTAAAAAGTTGAGGTTCAATGTTAATGTTTCTTTCTACTCCTGCAACAGAGGAAGTCAGAAGTCAGCGCCTTTTCTTTTTCCCTTCTCCCCCTCACTTTTCCCTTTTTCTCTCATCCTTCGCTCACAAAAGCCTCCCCCCCCCCTCACTCACTCACACTTTGCTCAGAAAAGCCTCCACTCTTTTTCAGTCACTCCTCTGTCTCTTTCAAAGTCACCTCGCTCAGTCTCTCCCCCACTCACTCCATCTCTTTCAAAGGCCTCTTGCTCGCTTGCTCACTTACTGCCCCGTCGCTTCCAAACGCCATTTGCTCATTCACATACTCACTGCCCCGTCATTTCCAAACGCTTCCAAACGCTTCCAAATGCCACTTGCTCATTCACTTGTTCACTTACTGCCCCATCACTTCCAAACACCATTTGCTTACTCATTCACTTACTGCCGTCACTTCCAAATGCCACTTGCTCACTCGCTCACTTACTGTTCCGTCGTTTCCAAACACCAGTTGCTCACTTGCTCACTTACTGCCCCATCACTTCCAAACACTACTTGCTTGCTCACTTACAGCAAAGCTGCCAGCCATGCAACAGGCCCAGCTGCAGCGAGTCAAATGGCAACCCCAGGCAAAGGAGGGGCACGCGCGCAGCCACCTTCAAGCATGCACTCTTTTCTGCCTCTGTGCATGCACAGGCAGGGCCGTGATGTCACCAGTTCACTTCACCTGGCTACTCCGTGTGGTGAACATGCGCTGCTGTCTGCCAAAACCAGGCTGGGGTCTGGGCAGCGTAGTGCAGGACAATGGGAGGGAGGGAGGGAACCAGAAAAGCCAAGCGCGAGGTAAGAGTGGAGATCTCGAAGGAAGGAGGATAGGAAGGAAGGAAGGG
>JAKJMR010017789.1:645886-660126 GCA_024449315.1 Daboia siamensis
TTGACCATCAGGTTGTGTGGCATCAGCAACATCATCTCTAGGAAAATAAACTCCAGGATCATTAGAATGAATCCTGGACCAGTCAGCATCTTCCTCAAAAGTAGCAGATTGTGAAACCACAATAACATGATGAGAGTCAATGTATTTGCTCCATTTTGAATTATCATCAATACCCATAAATCTCATCCTTTTTGCTGCAGGACCCCCTTTCTTTCTTTGGGCTAAAGGAATATTGACCATAGCATAGGAACCAAAAATATGGAGATGTGAGAGATCAGGCTTGTGTCCATACAACATGAAATAAGGGGTCTGATTTATCACACTACTCCAAGTACGGTTGATGATATGGTTAGCATATTTGATAGCTTCACCCCAGTATGGAAGACCAAGGTTGGCGTCTTCAAGAAGGCAACGCATCATGGTTTGCAAAACCCCATTTCTGCGTTCTGCCACTCCATTCTCAGCTGGAGTATAAGGAGCAGATGTCTGATGTACTATCCCATTCTTACGCATCCAGTCCTGGAAACGCTGAGACATGAATTCAGCACCGCGATCACTCTGGATTCTGGCAATGTTGACCTCGAATTGGGTATAGACAAGACTAGCAAAGTCTTTAAAGATCTGAAAGGTCTCAGATTTTTCTTTCATAGGACATACATATCCATATCTAGAATAATTATCAACGATTGTCAAGAAATATCTTTTACCACCAAGTGTTGGTGTAAAAGGACCAACTATGTCAATGTGTACCAAATCAAAAATTGACAGGCGTGTAGCGTGTTTTGGAATTGCTGCTGCCTTGGATTTGGCTTTCTTGCAGACAGCACAGTCCAAGAACACCTTACACCCCTTTAGATCCAAACCTCTTGCGAACTCTGCATCTTCTTCAGAACACGGAAACTGGCATGACCCAATCTTCTATGCCACTTATGGATACACCTGGAGTGCAAAGGTTTACCTATTAGTGAATTCTCAACATTAGCATTTTTATTAGGAACTCCAGGCTTGCTGTGAGCAACCTGTGTCTTTTTTGTATTTTTATCATTATTAGGAACCTTTGGAGTAGCAACAGGATCTCTCTCTGGGACGTCTCTCTCTGGGCCTGTGCTTTTTGGAACGTGTATACTTGCCTGCTCTTGCTGCTTAGACTTTGGTTTTATGTAATAAACACCACCAACCACCATGGTTTCAGCAACAATATCTCCGTCTTTGACTATATAACTTGCTTTTTCAAGATGGTGGACCTGAAAATGAGAAAACCTAGACAAATGACTCTGACTAAGCAAATTACCACTGGCAGACGGAACATAGTAAACATCTGGAATGAGAGCACCGAGCTCTTCAATATAAACAGTTCCTTTTCCCATAACCTGAACAGGATGATTTGAAAAAGAGTAAAGTTCACGAAGTTCAGGTTCAGGCTCATGCGTGTAAAGCTGTGTAAAGCTCTTTTCTGTAGGTAACATGTAATGCTGCTCCGCTGTCCAAAGTCCAAAGAAGTCGTCTGTCGTACTCTGGTTGAGGCTGTGGATCGTTGGTCACAACCAATGTGACGAGTGGAGCTTGTGGATCACGCCTGGAACCACGACCACGACCTTATTGTCCGCCTCTACCTCTGCCTCCTCTGGAATCTGTTCCTCTGGGCTGGTATGTGACAGGTGCTGGAACTCGTTGGGGACAATCCCGGGTGGCATGTCCCACACGATTGCAGATGTAGCATTTTGGCATCCTTGGAACGTAGGTCCTTCCATGGAAGGCATGCCTCGCTGAAGCTCTTGATGCAAGTGGTTCCCTTAAATGTGGCGCGGCTTGCATAAATGCCTCTTCTTTGGTTAAAATTCTGCATACATGATCCACTGTGCGTTAAGCAATAGGCACTTGATTAATCTTGGAAATGGCATCTTTCCACTCATGATTCAAAGAATTGATGATAATGCTGATCATTTGAAAATCATCAATAGGATAGCCCTTTTCACCCAGTTCTTTTCTAATACCTTTCATTTTAGTCAAGTGTTCTCCGATATGCTCACCAGGTTTTAATCTGGACCCATGGAACTCAGACAAAAGTAAACATGTAGACTCAATGGACGTAGGCCGATAACATGTCTCTAACTGAGTCCAAATCTGTTGGGCAGTTGCATCTTGTGAAAACATGAGCTGCAATTCAGTGTCCATTGACATCAATAATGTTGTGCATGCTCTATTATCCAAGACCCATATGTCAGGAGTCCATGGCTGGGCAGGAGGATTAAACACCATCATGTGAGTACCTTCTCTGCGTAGCAAAAGTCCAACCTCACTGACCCATGCCCTGTAATTCTGTCCTGACCTCTTTAATTTTGAGTCACCAGCCAGTGGTACAATAGAAGTGTTTGATGAGGAATATACAATTGAGGTACTGGCTGTGCAGGTTGTGTTATCCGACCATAACCTGCAGGGGGCACCAGTGGCATTTGTGCCTGTGCCTGGACATGCGGCAGTTGCATTGAAGCTACCGGTAGTATCGGTGCTGGCTGTGACTGTCTTTGAGCTGCTATTCCACCCTGGCCAGCAGGAGGCACTGGCACTGGGGCTGGTGCAGTAGCATAACCTGCAGATGACACTGGCCTTCGCATATAAGAACCTGGTGGCAATTGCATGTGGACTAAATATGGCTGTGCTCTGCCAGGTAGAGGGGCTTGCATAGAAGCAATATTAACAGGAGAAGCAATAGTAACAGGAATCCTAGCACCATCAGGGGCTGGAGCCTCAGATAATGGCAGAAATCTTGTATCTCTGAGCAAAGATTCCTGCATGGACAGTTGCGAGAGTGAGAGCTCCAATTCATGTCTTAATGCAGCTTCACCAGTAGATGGTGCTGTAACATTTGCTTCAGGCATCACTGTGGCTCTGTATGTCCTTTGGGACAGCCCATAATCATGTGACATAGGAGTCTCCGGTTCCCATTCGTCTGGCATGACACTCAATGATGGGCATGACTTTGGCTTTGGGGAAGAAGGAGGCAATATGGCTTCTTCTTGTAGGTGTGGCAATATGGCCGGTTCTTGCTCATAACACTTCTCATATTGCTGAACCATTGACACATATTCCTTTGCCTGCTGCAAACGCTTTTCAAAAACCCCAATTTGTTCACAGTAGCCTTGCATAGCCCTATCTCGCATAGTTTGCTTGGGGCTTGAAGGAGCAGAAGGAATTTTCTTCGGCTGAACTTTAGTTTTCGCTCCAAGCCTTTGAAATTCATCTTGAGCCCCTGGAGTGTGAACATTTTCAAGAGCAGCTGCCAGGGAGCTTTGGAAAGTAGAAAAAGGAGTGACTGACCTTGCATCATCGACAGGAGCAGGTGCATCTTCTCCAAGGCATGTGGCTGAAGTGATCGGAGTTTGTAAAGGTGAAGGGAGATGCCCCACAGACAAGCTCCTCGCCTCCCGTTTCAGCCGTGGCTTCCTTCCTGACATGTTTCAGCAGTTAATCACCACTGCCTCACTAGCACTAACTAACTGATAACAGCCGCAGAAACATGCATCTCTAAAAACATAAATCAAACCATCCTCGATACCAAATGTTAAGGTAAAAATCACCTTAGTAGAGGGCGAAGGACCATGCTTCAGAGAATGCATGATGTGCATGAAGGAAGGAAATAAAACACGATGCATAATCTTACTAAATACCTTTTAATTACAAAAATATAAAAACTAAAATATATTATAAAGAGAGCTAGCTGACTACATCCTAACGTAACAGACAATAACAGCAAAGTGAAAGACAATAAAGAATAACTGTGAGAAACTTTTTCTAGACATGCGCACAAAACAGTCTGAAACCATAATATATGGGATTCACTATGGTTACTAGATAAGTGGTATCTCCACAGGTGCAGAGAGCAGCGGAAATGTACAGTTAGAAATGAACTTTTCTGATGAACAAAAGAAACGTGCAGTGACACTGGAGACCGTCATTAGACCAGGGGAAGAACCTTTGAACTGAGAGAACAAAGGAAGGGGGGGGAGAGATCTGGTTTGTATCTCAGATTAGAATCTGAAAGGGAGGAAGTAAGAATTGTAAAGGCATGGAAGATTTCTTCTTCCATGGAAGGGTTTGACACCTGAACTTTTTTAATTGATCCAGAACTGACCAAATGGACTGAAGGGAGGGGTTTTCACTCGGGGACAATTTAAAAGTACCAATCTGTAACACAGTTTCAGATCCTGTCTTGTATTTCCACTAACAATCATTTTTAGTAAAAGCTCCTTCTTGGACAAATTCTGGTTCCAAGAGTTTTTCCTGTCCTAAGACGTGAATTGGGGTGGGTCCTGACAGCTGTATACTGTTGCCCTGCCTATTTAACTTATAGGCAGAGCACATCATGAGAAAGGCAGATGAATCAAAAGTTAAAATTAAGATTGCTGGGAGAAATATCAACAGCCTAAGATATGCAGATGATAGCATTCTAATGGCAGCAAGTGAAGAGGAACTAAAGAGCCTCTCGATGTAGGTGAAGAAGGAAAGTGCAAAAGTTGGCTTGAAACTCAACATTAAGAAAATGAAGATCATGGCATGCAGCCCTCTCAATTCCTGGCAAATAGATGGGGAAGAAATGGAGGGAGAGACAAATTTTCCTGGGCTCCAAGATCACCGCAGATAGGGACTGCAGCCAAGAAATTAAAAGACGCTTGCTCCTGGGGAGGAAAGCCATGGCAAATCTAGACAGCACACTTAAAAGGAGAGACATCACCCTATCAACAAAAGTGTGTATAGTCAAGGCTATGGTCTTCCCAGTTGCAATGTATGGCTGTGAAAGTTGGACCATAAGAAAGACTAATATCTGAAAATATTAGGGAGCGCTTGGGAAAGAGGCGCTGGCTTGAAGTGGGTGCCTTACGGAGAGGGAGCGAGCGGCGAGAGAAGCGTTGAGAGAAGGCGATAGGTGAGAGTGATGATAGGAGGAAGCCAGGAAGTTAATAGACTGTAAACTAGCTGTGAAAGCAGACGAATTGACAGAAAAGCAACGGGACAAAGATAAACTTTGGAGTCTCAGAGACTGAGTCTTTGAGAAACCGTGTGTGGATTATGAATTGAAGGAATTGAAGGAAAGTGAAGTGTTTGGACTGTCTTGGTAAATTTTGAACTTTTGAATCCTCGCTCTATATGCCACAGGTGGATAATGGACTTAAGATGGAGTAAGTGACATAGCAATTTAGGAACTAAAGTCTGGAAAGTGGGACATCTACTGGCCTTTGGTGGCTGGGAAAGACACAAAATGAGTTAATCTCGGAGCTGGAAATTAAATAGGAACGTGACTTTGAACATATTTAGATAAATATAATATACAATCTGTTTGGTAGTAATTATTTGGCTGTAATTGTTATATATAACCATTTGTTATATAGTTAAAGGTTTATATAGGAACTAAACATTTGTAAAGCACATTATTGATTGAGTAATTTGGCTAAACATGACAAGCATTCCAAATCTAACTAAGATTAGCGCAGGAAAGAGGGCAACAACACAGGGGCAAGGGATGTCTTCAAGTCCTTCTAGCCAGAAGTCCATTGAGGACATGTTACAAAGGGAAATATCAAACTCTTTTAAAGATTTACAAGTCCTCTTACAAAACATGCATGAGGCAATGACAAAAAATCATGAGGAGATGAAGAAAGAGATAGGCCAAATAAGAAATGACACTGGTAAACTTAAGGGGAAAATTCAAGTGATAGATGATAAATTTGAAGGGATTCAACAACATTAAAAATGAACAAAGGTTACAGGATATGGAAGCTAGAATGGAGAAAGAGGAGAAGAAAGTAGAGGATTTAAGTAAAACACTACTTCAGGCAAATAAGGAGCTAGAGACAACAGTTATTTTTCTGGAAGCGGAAAAGGCTGCTCACTAATGTTTCCAAAATGTTCAAGAAAAAAGAGGGGAAGATCTGCCAGATACGATGGCAGAATTAATGGTAAAGGCACTCAGTATAGGGAAAGAGGAAATGTTGTTGGAACTTGATGAAACATATAGGGTTCAAACTAACTATGCAAGGAGACACAACCTCCCAAAAGAAGTACATGTAAGGTTGGTTAAAAAATCGATCCAGGATGAACTTCTACATAGATTAAGAGAGAAGCCATTAGAATTTCATGGACAACAAATAACTATCCTTAAACAAATACCTAGAAGGATGAGGGATTTGAGACGCGGCTATCAATTTTTAACATCAAAATTGATTAGTTACAATGTGAACTTTAGATGGCTAATCCAGAAGGTATTTTAGTTTACATGGCAGGATAGAAGGTACAGATTGGATTCGACAGAGAAGGCAGAAGATTTCTATAAACTCCACTTTAACAACCAAGATGAAGTAGAAGTAGAAGATCAAGACGGAAGGGAAGTAAGAGAAAGAGATACAAGATGAGAAGAGAAAGTTTTGGAAGAGAAAGCTATGGAAGAGAAAGTTTTAGGAGTAGAGGACAGAGTGAATAAATATGGAGAGATTAGAGAGATATATGGAGCTAGAGATAAAGATGTGAGAGTGTCCCAAACAACGAGAAGCACAAAACCTAGATATAAGTAAAATAATGGGAGAAAAGCGTAGAATTCTGTCCTTAAATATCAATGGGTTAAACTCGCCAATCAAAAGACGGAAACTTTTTAATAAGCTCATTCGTCAAAAACTAGATATAGTTGCAATCCAGGAAGTCCATATAAAGGAACAACAAAAATATCTGCTAGCCCAACCAAACTTAGGGAATCTATTTGTGTCATTAGATCGACAAAAGAAAAAGAGGAGGGTGGCACTATATGTGAATGAGAAATTGGTAGCCAAACAAATCTATAATGATAAAGAGGGTAGAATATTGATAGTTGAGTTAGAAATAAATTAGAGGAAGGTGTTGATGGTAGAAATATACACCCCGAACAGAAATCAAGAACAGTTTTTTAAAACATTACACAGTAAGATATGTAGTATAGATTATGATGAGATTTGTTTGCTAGGAGACTTTAATGCCATTCTAGATAACAATTTGGACTATAAGGGCAATACGATCAGGAAAAGGAAAAGAAGAACATTACCAAGATCTTTTAAAAATTTGGCTAAAGACTTAAACATCCAGGATATATAGAGGGAAAGAAACTGCAAGGCAAGGCAGTATACATATTATTCTAATCAACATAATTTGTGGTCCAGAATTGATATGGTGTGGATGTCAAACGAAATTAATTCCGAGGTTGAAGAGGTGTGTATTGAGACAGGTACTTGAGCAGACCATAACCCTATGAAATTTAGCTGGAAAGGCTCCCCAAAAAATACCCAGATGGACCCTACAAAGGAGAAGAAGACGACTTTAGGTTAAAGATGGAGAGAGAATTAGATTTTTTCTTTAAGGAAAATAAAGCTGAAGACACCTCTGTACAAAATAATTGGGATACAGCCAAGGCGATAATGAGAGGTGTAGCAATGGCATATATGATAAATAAGAACAAGGAGAAAAAACAACAACAGAAAAGGTTAGAAGGGGAATACAAAAGATTAGAAACAATACTCCAACAAGAACCATAAAAAAAGAATGTCAGACAATCAATGGATTTAATTAAACATAAACTTAATATTCTAGATAAAGAGAAACTAGCACAACAGATGAGAGGCATAAAACAGAACTTTTTTGAAAATGCAAACAAACCGGACCGATGGCTTGCATATAAATTGAAAAAACAAAAGGAGAAAAGTTGGATTAGTAAACTATGTGATGATAAAGGGAGAATACACCATCAAGAAGAGGAGAAAAAAACTGTAGCCCAGGAATTTTACAAGCAATTATACAAAGATGATAGTCGGGCAAGTGTGGAGAAAGTGGAGGAGTGTTTCCAAAAAGCCAAATTACCTAAGGTTACAGAGGAAATCAGAAATATGTGGAACGAAGAAATTATGCTATCCGAGGTGATAATGGCCATTAATAACCAAAAAAATAATGAAACACGCCTGCGGCTCCGGCGGCGGCAGCGAGACAGCCACGCGAAGCAGCTGGGGGCCTGCCCGCACGGCCGTTCTGTTGCTGCTGCCGGGGCCGCGGGCATGGACAAGCCCCCAGGTGACGCGCGCGGGCCAGCTGGGAGCCTGCCCATGCCTGTAGCACCGGCGGCGGCAGCGAGACGGCCGCGCGAAGCAGCTGGGGGCCTGCCCGTGCGGCCATTCTGTTGCTGTTGCCGGGGCCACGGGCGTGGACAAGCCCCCAGGTGATGCGCGCGGGCCAGCTGGGAGCCTGCCCACGCCCACGGCTCCGGCGGCGGCAGCGAGACGGCCGCACAAAGCAGCTGGGGGCCTGCCCGCGCGGCCGTTCTGTTGCTGCTGCCGGGGCCACGGGCGTGGACAAGCCCCCAGGTGACTCGCGCAGCCGGCACGCATGAATTGTCGAGCCCGAGGGGCTTGACACCCGCCCTGCCCCGCATGGAGCTGGACTGGGCGTGCAGCCTCTCGGTGTGGCTGCTTTTCCTGGGCAGCCTGGCGGTGTGGCTCCTGCGCGTTGCTGAGCCGGCGGCTGCTGCTGCGCATGAGGCTCCTGGCCGTCCTGCAGGCGCTGGGCCAGGCCATCCTGCCGCTGCCCCTCAGCGCCGCGCTCACAGCGGCTGCCTGCTGGCTCGTCTCGGCCAGCACCGCCGTTGGAAGCACATCCCCGCGGGGGAAAGAACGGTGCTAGTGACAGGTGAGTCCGGCGGGCGCAAGGCCCTCCCCTCGGGCCAAGAGCCAACGGGCAGCGCGGGCTTCGCATGGGGAGAGCCGCCCGACGCTCCCGCCCAGCCGTGTCCCGGAGCCGCGCCGGAAATAGCTCAGTTGCGCGGAGCGGCCCGGCTTTGCAAGAACGGGGACGCTCGACTGATTTTTTTTTTCCAGCGTATAAGACGACCTGGCGTATAAGACGACCCCCCCAACTTTTAAGAAAATTTTCAGTGGTTAAAAAGTCGTCTTATACGCTGGAAAATACGGTATACTAAAGTATCAGTCTGGCTATCCACACTTGAAGCGATTGTCTATCCAAATCTATTTAACTTGGGTAACAAAACTTCATTTAAGGACATCATGAATAATGAGGGGGAATTGAAATCTAGAAATGAATTAGAATTACAAGGGATAAAACTAGATTGGTGGGCCTATTTACAGATTCAATCAAGATTCGGGAAAGATAAAAAAGAATGGAAACTGCTTTGGATAAAATATTATTGGGGCCAGATAATAAACAGATAAAGAAATTATATAATTTGCTCTTGGGATATAAATTGTTTGAGGAACTAGTGAAGGACCCTATGTTGACTTGGGCCAAAAATTTGGGTCATGGAATTGATCTAGATACATGGCAAACTCACTGGGACAGAAATAAAAGAATAACACTGGCCTCAGCCTACAAAGAAAATTTATTTAAAATGTTCTATCGATGGCATTTTCCTCCAGCATGCTTAGCCAAAATGTATAAAAGAGTATCTCCTAAATGTTGGAAATGCTCTGAAGAAATAGGCACATATTTTCACACATGGTGGCCTTGCAGCAAGATGCAAAGATATTGGCAAATGATTTGGACTTGGCTAAAAGAAATACGAAGACGAAAAGTTGAGTTTAGTCCAGAATTTTTCCTATTGGGCATAATAAAAGAGAAATACTCCAAAGAAGAGTTGTATCTGATGATTCATATTATTACAGCAGCAAGAATGTCATTTGCCCAGAATTGGAAAAGGAGTGAAATTCCAATAGAAAATGAGGTAATAAGGAAAATTTGGGAGTGCGCAGAAATGGACAAATTAACTCTGGAAATTAAGAATAAAGATCAATCAGGCTACTATAAAATCTGGAATAAGTTCTATTCCTGCTGGGAACAAAAGGGAGGTCTTAATTAGAATTTATAGATTGGTTGATTGCTTTAAATATTGTAATATTATATATAACTGATATGTATTTTAACTGTATCTTATGTGTATATATGTATGTAAATTTTAAAAATAATGTAGACGAGACGGTATGTCAGTCTGTCCGCATCGTGTCCAATGTTTTAAATAATAAATTCAATAAAATATTTTTTTTTTTAAAAAAAAGAAAGACTTGAGTGCCAAAGAATTGAGGCCTTCGAACTATGGTGCTGGAGAAGACTCCTGCGAGTCCCTTGGACTACAAGGTGATCAAACCAGTCAGTCCTAGAGAAGATCAACCCTGACTGCTCTTTAGAAGGCCAGATCCTGAAGCTAAAACTCAAATACTTTGGCCACCTAATGAGAAGGAAGGACTCACTGAGAAAAGCCTAATGCTGGGAAAGATTGAGGGCAAGAGAAGAAATGTACAACAGAGAATGAGGTGGCTGGATGGAGTCACTGAAGCAGTAGGCGTGAGCTTAAATGGACTCCAGAAGATGGTAGAGGAGAGGAAGGCCTGGAGGAACATTGTCCATTGGGTCGAGATGGGTCAGACACGATTTTGCAACTAACAACAACAAAAACAACAACACGGGTAAATCTTTAGGCCTAAGATAGTATTGTGGGAATTAGGTATTTAGCAGAGTGATGGCAAGGGAAAAACTATCTTCGTGCCTAGTTGTTTTGGCATGCAGTGCCCAATAGTGGTATCTTGAGGGGAGAGGTTCAAGCTGTTTATGTCCAGAATGTGAGAGGTTTGTAGACATTTTCTCAACTCTCTTTTTGGTCTGTGCGGTATCTGTTAGATCTGGACTGCATGACCAAGATGGACGACACAGGACAACAAGGTTCAGCATAACATTCTTTATTGATGTAGCACAGACTTGGCAAACAAAGGGGCAACTGCCCCTCTTATATACCTATCCAGGTATACCTGGAACCAATCCCATTGTCCAGATTTCCCACCAAAGACTTCCCTGCCAATCCTGACAGGGCACCCTGCCACCTGGTGGTGTCAGTGGCTATCTCTGTGAACATCTCCTATATATATATATACATAACAGTATCCTCAGTGGAAGGCAGGCTGGTTGCAATTGTTTGTTCTGCAGTCCTAATTATCAGTTGAAGTCTGTACCTGTCCGGTTTGGTGGCTGTGCCAATCAAACAGTTTTTGAGGTACAAATGACACACTCAATAATTACTCTAGAACTGCATTAGTAGATTCTTAACAACATGAATATATGCTGGAACAAAATGAAATCAAATTTCTACTAGAATTTAATATTATGTCTAGTCCTAGTTACATTCTGATTGATCTATCATTTCATTTTGATTTAAATTATTCCTGAAAGTAGAGGGATTCAGAGAAGCATGAAATTCTGGTTGGGCTGGCCCTGTAAGGGGGAAACCCACATGCCCCAAAGGTCTGGTGAATTTCAATCAATCACTTAACTTTTAAAGACACAGAAACTATTTTAAGTGATGCTCAATTATGGTGACGGGTTCAGTGGGGAAGAAAAGTTGCCTGCTATTTTATTATTTCTTATTCATTCTGAATTTATTTTAGAGAAAAGTTAAAGTATTCTCAACCCGACACAAAAGCAACTACAATTTTAACTAATATTAGCCCTTATACAGGAATTATTCTTCCAGAGAAAAGGAAGTTACCAAACAGTACTGTTGATAAAGAGGTTTTTAAATGAAAGCTTAATTGTATTTTCGCTTTGATGGTTACAGACGTAATGAACTCTCTTGTTGCACATCCGTTTCAAGGCATGAAGTAATATACTGCATTGGTAAAACGAGATCAGAAAAACAAAGGAGGTATATATTGCTAAGCACATTTGATTTGTGCTTAGATTGTAAGCCGCCCTGAGTCTTTGGAGAAGGGCGGGATATAAATGGGATTAAAATAATATATATATATATTATCCCATTTATATATATATTTGCTGCCTGTTTTATCCGATTTCTGCCTTATTCTGTACGTAATTCACTCTCTAAAAATTGCGTGCGGTCTATTAGTATTTTTGTCTCAAGGACTTAATCACATGGATTTTAGAACGTTGGCATTATTTTTAGCAAAATTTATCACAACTTATTAGGTATAAATCCAAGGAATGTAAAATCTGAAGTCCACTCCCTCCGCTCATTTGGATTTTTCTGTTTGCCGAAGGCAGTCTTCATTTGCATAGAATTTACCCAGAACACCATTCTTTCTCCTTGACTGTGGTAACAAGAGTTCTTACATGTCTTTTTATTTTTATAACAACTAAGAGCCATCATACAACAAATAAAATAAATATTATAGCTTGAAAAAGAGATCAATTAAATTAACAACTTGGGGACATGACCTAGATAGATTTTTATTTAACAGTTTTATATTCAACTTGAAGCAAGAGATTTGTTGGCTGGTCCGATTGCAGTGGTGCTTATAATTAATTGATCACAGGCAGTTACAGGTTTCTTTGTTCTTTCTCCACTCCCACTGCTTCACTTGACTAGTCTTTTGATTTGTACTTTATTTTAAATTCCTCTTCCTTTAAGAATAAAATTTATATTAATCTCCTAATGCACTCAGGGATTAAATCACCTTACTTCTTAACAGGTGTCTTTTAAATAGCAATCTGCTTCTCTATGGTTTGAACTCTGAAATTATACTTCCCCATTAGCTGACACATTAGCCCTTTCTGGTTCAGTAATTTTAATATTATTGTGATGGATCAACCTAGAGTTAATTCGCAGAGTGAGATGAGTGGCATATAAATAAAAGAACATCAACAAAAATGATTTTTAAAAGTGTACAACTTTGGCTATCATATCATAATCTGACCAAAATTTTATTTCGGTTATAGTTAAAATTAATAGTATATAATGGAAATAAGTAAATTTCTTTGCTTATTTACTCAACTGCATCATGGAGAAAATAAATCTAACAAACAAAATAGAGACTGCAACTTTTTTCCCCTCTCTGACATTTAGATATAACCAGGATCAAACCATTTTTGCCTAATCCTATTAAACCAAACTGATCCTTCCTCTCCCAGATAATTACCTCTGAAATCCTTTAAATAAGATACTCCTTACCAGCTCAAAGCACAGCCTAATAAAAGATTTGTCAAAAACAGATCATGCCAGACAAATATTATTGCATTCTTTGACCAAGTGACAAAATTAGTGCACCAGAGGAAGACACCATCTGTCTTTACACAAAGGGGGAAAAAACCAGACCAAACTATCAGAAATAGTGCCATAAAAACAGAATAGAAACACAAGATAGGAAAGAAAATGATAAATGAGCACCTATCCAGCCAGGACCAGATGGATTACAGCCCAAAGTTCTCAAGGAACTGGCAGATGTGATCTCAGAACCACTGAACTATATCTTTCAAAGATCCTGGAGCACTGGGGAACTATCAGAGGACTGGAAAAGAGCTGATGTAGTTCCCATCTTCAAAAAAGGAAAAAAAATGGATCCAGGAAATTACAGACTATCAGCCAGGCCTCAATACCTGGGAAGATTCTGGAAAAGATAATCAAACAACGAATCAGTGAGCACCTAGAAGCCAACATGGGTTTGTCAAAAACAGATCATGCCAGACAAATCTTATTGCATTCTTTAACCAAGTGACAAAATTAGTGGATCATAGGAATGCTGTGGATATAATTTACTTGGACTTCAGTAAGGCATTTGATAAAGTAGATCACAAACTACTACTTGAAAAGATAGAAAACTGTGGGTTAGATAGCATCACCACTAGATGGATTCATAGCTGGCTGACCGCCGTACTCAGCGTGTGGTCCTCAATGGAACCACATCTACATGGAGGAAAGTGTGTAGTGGGGTGTCCCAGGGCACTGTTCTGGGTCCAGTGCTCTTCAACATCTTCATCAATGATTTGGACGAGGGAATAGATTGGGAAGTCCTCAAATTAGCAGATGACACCTAGCTGGCAGGAATAGCCAACACTCCAGAAGATAGGCTTAAGATACAGAAGGATCTTGACAGATTTGAATATTGGGTGCTAATCTAACAAAATGAAATTCAATGGTGAAAAAAGTAAGGTACTACATTTATGCAAGAAAAGCCAAATGCACAGGTATAGTATAGGTGGTGCCTTTCTCAATAGTAGTAACTGTGAGAGGCATCTTGGAGTCCTAGTGGACAATCACTTAAATATGAGCCATCAGTATGCTGCAGCTGCCAAAAAAGCCAACACAGTGCTAGGCAGCATTAACAGAGGGATAGAATCAAGATCATGTGAAGTCTTAACAATTAACCAATGGAACAACCTGCCTCCAGAACCTGTGAATGCTCCAACACTGGAAGTTTTTAAGAAGAGACTGGACAGCC
>JAKJMR010017789.1:660136-671837 GCA_024449315.1 Daboia siamensis
TGTGAATGCTCCAACACTGGAAGTTTTTAAGAAGAGACTGGACAGCCGTTTGTCTGAAATAGTATAGGTTTCCTGCCTGAGCAGGGGATTGAAGTTGAACTAGATGACCTCCAGGGTCCCTATCATCATCATCATCATCATCATTATTTAACAATTTGGAAAACCTCAGCCTTCCCTCTTCAGTGAGCCTAATGACTTCAGCATTCCATCTCCTTTAAGAACTGACTTTCTCAGTATGGTTGCTCTTTTTAAAGGTTTTCTTTGCCTAACAAGTGAATTAACACCCGATACTCAGGCAAGGACTTGCCTAGTTTTCCCCAAAGATGCCAACCAATCAGATTGTCAGAATCCATTTATATTTCATTCCTAACTCCCTATCTGGGCAAACCTAAATCTCACCCCCTTACTGGATTCTGCCATTCCCAAGGAGGGCAAGAGGAGACAGGATGTTAATTGGCCATCTCTATTCCTTAGACTAAGGGACGCGGTGGCTCAGTGGGTTAAGACGCTGAGCTTGTCGATCAGAAGATCGGCAGTTTGGCGGGTCGAATCCCGAGTGCCGCATAGCAAGTGAGCGCCTGTTACTCGTCCCAGCTTCTGCCCACCTAGCAGTTCGAAAGCACATAAAAATGCAAGTAGAAAAATAGGGACCACTGCGCTGGGAAGGTAACAGCGTTCCGTGCGCCTTTGGCGTCTAGTCATGCCGGCCACATGACCACGGAGACGTCCTCGGACAAGCGCTGGCTCATCGGCTTTGAAACGGAGATGAGCACCGGCCCCTAGAGTCGGAAACGACTAGCACGCATGTGCGGGGGAACCTTTACCTTTACCTTATTCCTTAGACGCAAGGGTTGTTTATTCAGCCTGCCTGGAGGCCATCACAAAAGACCAGGGAAGAAACCTTTTGAACTAAGAAGAACAAAGAAAGAGGGAAGGGGAGGATTCTGGTTTGTATCTTCCATAGGAATGTGAAGGGGAGGAAGTAATAATGTTGCAAATGTACTGGGGCTCTCTTTTTCCAGGAGGAGTCTTGACACCTGAAACTTGACTGAGGGAAGGGGTTTTACTTGGGGACACTTTAAAAGTATCGATCTGTGAGATAGTTTCCAGATCCTGTCTAGATTATCCACTGTCAACCATGTTTTAGTAAAAATTTCCTGTTTGTACAATCCTGTCTTCAAGGATTGTACAAATTTAGTAAAAATTTCCTGTTTGTACAATCCTGTCTAAGATGTGGATAAGGGTGGGTTTTGACATTAGACAGGATCTGCATTAAGAGTCAACCTGGAAGGGAGAACCTTACTGGGGGACTTTGCAAAAAATGCAATGTGTGACGATGAAGAAAGGGAGGAAGAAAGCCCCATGGAAAGGGAACTTTCCCCTGAACAAAACTCCACCAATGATCTGAAGCCGAAGCATTATATTCCTCTGGGGAAGAGGTGGTGGAGATGCATGACCGCAACCATGGTGGTCGATAGGCATTGGAAGGAAAACTGAGTGGGAAAAGACATCGAGGAAAGTGACCCTGGGGCGGGGCAGCCACCAAGCCGAATGGAGGCAAGAGATGGAGAGCTCCCTGCACGTCAGTGAAGAAGAGCGGATCCTAGAGAAAGCTATTGACTTGATGAAGAAAACTCTTAGCTCACGAAGAGAGGAGAAACCTGAATACCACAGCAGCAACAGCGCCTAGGGCTGTAACTGGAGAGACAGTGGGGGGAATCCAGAACCTGCAACACTGGGGTTGTCCACTGGACCAGGAGCTGCTGCCTCAGCAGCACTCACCCCCGGCCAAACCACAGATGGGGATCAGGATGGGAGGCAATACCGCCCGCTGTGCAGACTCCAATCCATTCAAAGACTACAGCCCCTGGAAGTGAAATTCAGGGAAGAGCCACCACGCTTGGGGTCTTTCCTAACCCAAGTCCTCAGCTATATGGAAGAATATGGATGGGACATCCCCAGTGACAAAGCCCGCATCTACATCATGCAATCTGCCCTGGACGGACCAGTTGCAGACTGGGTGGTGAACCTGCATGACTCCAACACCTCAGAACAACGACTTCAACAGATTCATGTCATCTTTGAGGAGGCAGTTTGAGGACCCTTTGGCTGATTGTAAGGCCCAGCAGAGAATCAAAATGGTGAGGCAGGGCAGATGGGCAGTGGGTGAATATACCCAAGAATTCCAAGCTATTCCCAGCAAACTGAACTGGCTGGAAGACATCCTCCTTAACCATTTCAAAGATGGGCTAAACTATGACCTGTATGACGCTTGCCTGCCTCGAGGAGACCCACACCATCTTGATGACTGGTATGTCCTGGCAGAGGAGGTGGAGATAGACCTACTAAAAAGACACCGCTGGGGAAAACCATGGGGCTACCTGCCACCCAAGCAAACATGCAAGCAAGGGAAACCACCATCCATGGCTAAGAAGTCAACAGGCTGTTTCAAATGTGGGAGAAAGGGTCACTGCACTGCAGAATGCTGCTCAAAAGCCCCTCAGTGCAAATCAGAGGCATCACCCTCCAGGAGACCAGGGAAGTCCCAAGGCATCCCAAACAAACCTGCCATGAGTGGGACAGAGGCTGTAGAGTCCCCAAACCCTGTCAAGCACTGGGAGGGGATTCCAGCCTACACTGCAGAGGCAGTGAACACCTCAGAAGACAGCTCGGAGGGAGAAACACTGGTAAGTGGATCCATTCCACCCATCCTTAAGACAGTGACTATATTAGCTTCCTCCATGCCTGAAGTCATCAAAGTAAAAGCCCTAATAGACTCTGGCTGCACACATTAACTCATCAGCCCGACGATGGTGGGGAATTTGGGCATTCCAGTGAGGAAACTAAAACAACCAATCTCCTTTGGCCAGTTAAATGGGTCCATAGCAGGGGGAGGTCCCAGCTACCCTAGCCACCTTACCAGTTCACCTGTCCCTGGGGATTCATGAGTAAGACATAACGTTTGTAGTGACTCCAGGCATGGAATGCCCAATGATATTAGGACTGGAATGGCTGAAAAAATCGAACCCCTGGGTAAATTGGAGGACAGCAGAACTCAACTTCCCGGAGGGGGAGCATAGGAGCTTAAAACCCCAAAGAACCCCCCCAACCCAAAGAGAGGAGAGAGCATCAGTGAGGGAAGAGAAGGGGTTACCAGAAATACTGAAGGAATACAGGGACCTTGTTGAAGTTTTCAGTGAGGCATGGGCAGATGAGCTTCCCCCTCAGTGGCCCACAGACTGTGCTATAGAATTCAAACCCTGGGCAAAACTCCCGAAGCCCAGGATGTACGCCATGAACCCAAAATAAACAGTGGAGATGAAAAGATTCATAAATAAAAACCTAGAAAGGGGATTTATTGAGCCTGCCAAACCCAAAGTGGCCGCCCCGGTCCTATTCAGGGAGAAGAAGAACGGCACTTTTCGTTTGTGCATGGATTATAGATCTCTGAACACAATTAGTGAATGTAATCTATATCCCCTACCCCTAATGAAGGATATGCTATCCCACCTGTCAAAAGGAAGGATTTTTACCAAACTAGACCTGAGGGAAGCATACTACTGCATTAGAATTAAGGAAGGAGATGAATGGAAGACTACATTCAATTGCCCAATGGGTTGGTACCAGTTCAAAGTTCTGACATTTGAACTGCAAGGGCCCTCCACAGTTTTTATGCAATTAATCAATGAAGTGCTAAGAGAGCACCTATAGGGCTAGTACGGAAGCAGGTGAGGACCTGGCCAGCAGGAGCCATCTCTGCTCTTCAGGACTGCTTTGAATGCACTGACTGGGACATGTTTAGGGAAGCTGCAACCAACGGCGACTCCATTGACTTGGAGGAGTATACATCATCAGTGACTAGCTATATCAGCAAGTGCATTGATGATTTTACAGTCTCCAGGAAAATTATCTTACACCCCAATCAGAAGCCGTGGATAACTGGAGAGGTGCATGTTCTACTGAAAACTCGAGACTCTGCATTCAGGGCAGGTGATAAAGCAGCCCTAAGAATAGCGAGAGCCAAATTGTCCCGGTCATCAGAAGAGCAAAGCATGCTCATGCCCAGAGTATCCACCAATACTTTACAGACAGCGGCGACACACAGCGTATGTGGCAGGACATCCAAGCCATCACTAATTACAGAATATTACCATCTGCCTGTGAGAGTAATGGTTTACTTCCAGATGCGTTGAACAGTTTTTACGCCCATTTTGAAGCACAGAACGACATGACAGCAAGGAAGACTACACCTCCTTCCAATGACCAGATACTTTGTCTCTCCACTGCTGAAGTGAGGAAAGCCCTAAGTAGAGTCGACTCACGGAAAGCTGCAGGACCAGACAATATTTCTGGCAGAGTGCTCAGAGGATGTGCAGACCAACTATTAGATGTTTTCACCGACATCTTTAACATTTCTCTGAGTACCACAGTTGTCCCAAAGTGCTTCAAGGCAACAAAACCATCTGTGTCTTGCCTCAATGACTACCGTCCCATTGCACTTACTTCCATTGTCATGAAGTGTTTCGAGAGGCTTGTCATGAGGCATATAAAGACCCTGCTGCCTGTAACATTGGATCCACTGCAGTTTGCGTACTGCTCAAATCGTTCCACCAATGACGCCATCTCTACTACACTCCATCTAGCTCTACTCATCTAGAAAACAAGGACTCATATGTACGTATGCTGTTCAAAGACTTTAGTTCAGCTTTCAACACAATTATCCCCCAACACCTGATGGGGAAGCTGGCCCTATTGGGCCTGAACACCTCCCTCTGTAACTGGGTCCTGGACTTTTTGACTGGAAGACCTCAGTCATTCCGGATCACAAATAATGTTTCTAACATCATCATACTGAACACTGGGCTGTGTGCTCAGCCCCCTGTTGTTCACCCTGCTGACACATGATTTTGTAGCAATGCACAGTTCGAACCACATCATTAAGTTTGCTGATGATATGACCATGGAGGGTCTCATCAGCAAGAATGATGAGTCGGCATATAGAGAGGAGATGGAGAAGTTAACAGACTGGTGCAAAGCCAACAATCTGTCTCTGAATGTAGATAAATCAAAAGAGATCCTTGTTGACTTTGAGGACAAAATACGACCATTCTCTGCTGAACATCGATGGTTCCTTCATGATCGTAAGGAGCACCAAATTTCTTGGTGTTCACTTGGCGGAGAATCTCACTTGGTCCCTCAACACCTGTTCCATAACAAGGAAGACCCACCAGTGTCTTTACTTTCTGAGGAAACTGAGGAAGGCACAGCTTCCACCACACATCCTCACAATCTTCTACAGAGGGTCTATTGAGAGCACCCTGAGCAGTTGCATTATTGCCTGGTTTGGAAACTGCACCGTTTCGGATCGAAAAACCCTA
Source organism: Daboia siamensis (assembly GCA_024449315.1). Lineage (NCBI taxonomy): Eukaryota > Metazoa > Chordata > Lepidosauria > Squamata > Viperidae > Daboia > Daboia siamensis. Next base: position 665,515 of record JAKJMR010017789.1, read on the forward strand.
CAGCGTATAGTGAGAATGGCAGAGAAGTTCATTGGGGTTGCTCTTCCCTCTGTCATGGATATTTACATCACATGTTGCATCCGTAAAGCCAGAAACATTGTGGCTGATTACACACACCCCTCATACACACTCTTTAATCTTTTGACATCTGGAAAGAGGTACAGGAACATTCGGGCTCGGACATCTAGATTGTGTAACAGTTTCTTCCTACAAGCCATTAGAATTCTCAACACGAAGAAACTGGAACTATAAATACTTGTATTGTAGTTTTTAAGTTTTTAGTTTAGAGTTATGTGTAGTTTGTTGTTTTGTTCTTCTTTTGATTCATGTCGTCTGATGTAGCACCTTGGTTCTGGGGAAACGTTCTTTCGTTTCACTTTGTACTGTACTGTATATTGTTGAAATGACAATAAAGTCTACTACTACTACTATATAAGGGGGTCCTGGTTTACCTAGATGACATCCTTATCTTCACTGAGACCAAAGACGAGCATGTTAACCTAGTAGAGCAGTTTTGAAAAAATTGTGGGCCGCCCACCTATATGTAAAATTATTGAAATGTGAATTCCATCAGGAAACAATAGACTACCTGGAGTATCGCATATCCTCACAGGGCATCAAAATGGACCCTGAGAAAGTCAGGGCAGTATTAGAATGGGCACCCGCTCCCCCACACAAGGAAGCAATTGCAAAGTTGCCTGGGGTTTGCAAATTTCTACTGCTAATTCATCCCTTTGTTTGCCCAAATAGCCTTGCCCCTCACAAACTTGTTGAAAATGAAGGGGATGGGGTGTCCCCAGTGAAACCCAGCTAGCCCCTGAAGTGGACAATGGAATGTCAAGCTGCATTTGAGAGGCTAAAGAGACTTTTTTCTGCTAAACCTGTTCTGAGACAGCCAGATCCTGATAAACCTTTTGTAATACAGGCAGATGCTAGCGATTTGGCGGTGGGAGCTGTAATTACAGGAAAATGATGAGGGGCATTGCATCCATGTGTACATACGTCCAGGAAACTCATGGAGACAGAACAACATTGGGCTGTATGGGAAAAGAAGGTGTACGCTTTGAGGTGGTCCTTACTTACATGCCGCCATTTCCTTGAAGGAAATAAAATCCCTTTCTAGGTCTAGACAGACCACAAAAATTTGGAAGCACTAAAAATACCCAAGAAACTCACTCCTAAGCAAGCCCACTGGTCCCAACATTTTCACCGATTCCATTTCATTCTCAAACACTTACCGGGTGGGAAGAACTTCTTGGCGATGCATTATCTCACATGGTCCAATATAATGGCACACGAGACTGACTCTAAACCATTTATGCCTGAGCAACAACTGGCAGCACCAGTCACCGCCACGGGTGGATAGCCAAACTGGAATAGAATTCCGATAGTCTTTGGAAAATGATGAATGGTTCCAGAAAAATAGACATGTGTGCACAAATTACTTGGCAGCTAAGAGGCTGCAAGGGAAGTCGCCAGGACTGTTACAACCAGTGGTGAACCCCTCAGCCCCATGGAAAGAAATAGCAATGGATTTTATAGTGGAATTACCAGAAAGCAATGGGAACACGGTAGTCTGGATGGTCACAGACTTGTTTTCCAAACAGGTGCACTTCATCCCTTGCCAAAAGATCCCCATCGCAAATCTTTAGTGAAACTTTTTCTGCAGCATATTTACAGATTGCATGGGGCACCGCGATGCATCATATCTGATAGGGGGATGCAATTTACATTGGCATTTTGGAAAGAATTTTTATCCCTTTTAGGAGCCACCCAAGGACTTACATCTAGTCATCATCCTCAAGGGAACGGTCAATGTGAAAAATCGAACTCAGTACTTGAGCAATATTTAAGATGCTTTATTAATTTCCAGCAAACAAATTGGATGGAACTAGTACTTTTCGCAGAAGTGGCATATAATAATGCAATCCACTCCAGCACAGGTTACACTCCTTTTCAAGTAGCTACCGGTTAAAGTTTCAACCCCATGCCAGAACTAACCCCAAACGAACCAGTAATCCCAGCATTGAAGGAATGGATTGCACAATTACAAAACATCTGGCCAATTATTAGGAAAGCTTTAGACGAAGCTAGACAAGCATACAAAACACAAACAGACAAAAAAAGAGTCAATCCCAAACAATTCAGGGTGGGAGAGATGGTATATTTATCCACAAAATACCTTAAATCCCTACAACACTGTAAAAAACTCGGACCAAAATACATTGGAACTTTTCCAATTAAAAGAATCATAAACCCAGTAACAGTAGAATTAGAATTAGAATAAGAATTACCCAAAAATCTTAGGCAGGTACACCCAACTGCAGTTTACTAAAAAGAGAACAACAGTCAACCCTACGAACAACCCCCCACACCTCCTATCATGGTGGGAGGAGAACAACACTTCAAAGTGAAAGAAATCCTGGATTCTAGGAAACACCATGGAGCAATTCAATGTCTAGTAACTTGGAAACACCTCCCCTCCGCAGAAAATGAGTGGGTCAATAAACATCACATTAGAGTACCTACACTGCTTAAGAAGTTTCATACAGAATATCCTAACAAACCGGTCTAACACTTATATTTTGTTTCCTCTGCAGGTGGACCTCTCTTTTTTTAAAGAAGAGGTCAGATTGTCAGAATCCATTTATATTTCATTCCTACTTCCCTATCTGGGCAAACCTAAACCTCACCCCCTTACTGGATTCTGTCATTCCCAAGGAGAGGAAGAGAAAACAGGATGTTAATTGGCCATCTCTATCCCTTAGACGCAAGGGTTATTTATTCAGCCTGCCTAGAGGCCATCACAAAAGACCAGGGAAGAAACCTTTTGAACTAAGAAGAACAAAGAAAGGGGGGGGGGAATTCTAGTTTGTATCTCTGACGGGAATGTGAAGGGGAGGAATAATGTTGCAAATGTACTGGGGCTCTCTTTTCCCACAAGGAGTCTTGACACCTGAAACTTGACTGACCCGATACTGACCAAATGGACTGAGGGGAGGGGTTTTACTTGGGGACACTTTAAAAGTATCAATCTGTAAGACAGTTTCCAGATTCTGTCTAGATTATCCACTGTCAACCATGTTTTAGTAAAAGTTCCTGTTTGGACAATCCTGTCTTTCCTAAGATGTGGATTGGGGTGGATTTTGACACAGATCCTTAAAAATCCATTCTCACTTTATAGCTCTCACCTTCCATAAAAAGCTTTGCTTTTCTATTGTTTGTTGTCCCTTTTTTGTACAGTAAAGCAGGCACCCAACAGTTATTGCTAGGCAATATATTTCTGAATTTTCCACATTATTAATTTTTGAATGATACGTTTTATTGTTTCTTAGCATTTTTATTGTATCTTTTGAATGGTGTATAAATATGGATTATCTCTATGTGTCTATTGATGGTTGATATTTCTGAATATTAAGCTTCCAAGAATTCCCTAGCAGTTTTGGATTTAGCTTGGTTAAGAAGAATAACCATATTCCCACCAACAATTGGCAGGAGAACTTACTGTACATAAAGCAAAAGTAAATGTGATACTCCCTAGCACGGATGTCACATTGGTATTTCTGCAACCAAATAACCAAGTCAAAGAGCACCAATTCTCTTCTGCTGTTAGAAATATTTTAATATGTTTAACACATTGTGTTGAGCAAAACTGTGGCTTGTTAACCTTTGAATCAGCCCAAAGTCAAACATTGTAGTTTGTCAATATTTTAGAGATTCACATTATATGATTAGTGAAATATGTGAATCAGATTAGTCAGGTCCCATCCTGCAATTAAATATAAGCATCATCAGTATTAACAGATCTCTAAAGTATATTTTTCACAGACATGGAGATCACAATTAAATTAGCAGAAACTTAAATTTTCAGTTTTTTAAAAAACATTTCTATTTTATCTTGCAATTTGTGGAGTATTATCAAGTCCCAGTGACAATATCTTCCAAGGGTCCTTTAGTCACATTTTTCTAGGATGTACTAATCAGCCATGATTGAGTTCAAATTCATATTTTGACGGTGGCAAAATTTATTTGGAACTGAGATTTAATCCAATAAAAGCTTCAACTATAACCTATGATGGCAAGCACTAAATAGGCCTGCACCTATTTCATTGTTTTAATAGAATGGGATGAAAAAGGCAGGAATGGTTGACACTTTAGATGGCAATGACTGCCTTGTTTTAGCCAGAAAATTGTTCAAGACATCTTTTTTAAAATCTTCCCCAAGATACTCAAACCTCTGTTTAGAATGGGCATGAGAGAAGACAAGTGGCCCCCAAAGTGTCCAACAGCCTTTTGAATAGCTGGGCAGAATACAAAAGCGTTTCCTAGAAATAAAAAAAAATGAAAATTTTATTAAAGACCAAACTATTCACTATCCACAGACTTCTTGAGTTCTCTGTTGGATTGATTCATTAACAAGATTATTTTGTGAATAATGTGCTATGTGTCATTTATTTGTTGTTATATTTTCATAAAAAAGGTTTAGGTATGTATATGATAAGGGTGTCTATAATATACCATACAAGGAATACCATGCGTTATATGGTGCTGTATTATATGGTACAATAATATAGTGAGCAAGCACACTGTCTTAGAATAACTTAATCAAGGAAGACATTCATTTATATGTCAACCCAAAGGCCAACAACTAGCAGGAAGGGCATAGACAAAGTTTTGTTGCTACTTTTTAAAAAGAAAGTGGGGAAAATGAAAGGCAATAAAAGAGGAGCCTAAATAAACATTCAGAAAGAGAAGAATAAAAATTATGGATTTGCAAAAAGGCAGAATTTCATAAGAGCAGACCAAATTTAAATAGATGAACAGTCTAACTTTCTCTTTCAGAACAGGATTCCTCAACTATTCAGTCAGGCACTACAGCAGTTTACAAATCTGACTTGCTTATGTTTATTCAAGAGTCATATCATTCAGCCTCTTGTTTTCCACCAGAAAGCAAGCAAGCTGCAATGCTGTTAGAAACTGCAAAACCAGTGGATCCACTAAATTCCTAAATTCACTTTGAATGTTTAAAAGGTACCTAATCTGATGCCTTGAAATTCAAAGTGATAACTTGATTGAATCTATATCTAATCATCCTTTCAAAGCTGATTACAGACCAATTTCACAGACCAAGAGTACCAAAATACATCAGCCAAGAACAAAAGAATAGTTTATCTCCCAAGATACCAGAGGCCTGTTGAGTCCTCGCCATAGACAATGGGAGAATGAAATGGGTGAATTCTATACTATTATATACCAAAGAAACTACAGTTGAAGCAGTATTTTGTCAGTAAAATAGCCAATATTATCAATTAGTTAAACTGCCGTAACAAGAACTAACCCCACTGTGGTAGCAGCTATTTATTTGTATCAACTTACACATATGTGTAGTAGGTATAATAAGCCTATAGAACTGCAATATTCACATATCTGTTACAGCTATGTTGTCCAGTTTCGGCTCTGGAACCAACTCTTTGTTACATTTTTGCATATTGGTTTCCCATCATGCATGAGGGTATGAAATAGAGGATTAATATGTAAATTTATATATGGTTCAAAATACATTTGTCTTGTTGTGCTGGTTGATTAATTGTATTTGAACATTTATATTGTATCAATTTTAAAAAGGAATGACTGTAATACAAGTTCACTATATCTTGAAAAATAATGCAATAAAAGATTTATAAATAAAAAGTGTCATTGACCCAAATCCTGAATGGTCTGAGAGTAGAGGATAATTTCAGTTTCAATTGATTGTTCACTGTCAGTTACAGATTGATCTCCTTACTCTCTCTTCTCTCTTTCCTACCAACTGCCTTTCACTAGTCTTTTGATTTACCACAATTGTATCTGTTCAGTTCTGATAACATAGCTCCAAATGCACCAAGGGTGTACATGCTTTTGTCTAAGGCAGGGGTAGGCAACCTGAATCGGTGAAAGAGCCACTTGGAACCGGTTCTCTCACTAAAAAAACCCCTGGGAGCCGCAAAATACGCATGCGCATGCGCACCTGCGCGCACGTGCGCAGAACAGGATTTGATTAAAGTGGAGCTTACCTAAGCAAGACATACACCGGAGAGGAGGCTGAGCAAATTTCCCCTGCCTTGCCAAACACACACACACACACACACACACACACACACACACACACACACACGAGGAAAAGGTGCAGAGCAAATTTCCCCCTCCATCCCCAGAGGCGGCACAAAGCAGAGAGGCGAAGAACATGGAAGAAGAGGAAGGAAAGAAAGAAGATATAACCTTCAGCAAAGCAGCTTCCATGCAGAAGAAACACATTTGCACTTATGTGAGCAGGCATGTCCCCC
>JAKJMR010017789.1:671847-690853 GCA_024449315.1 Daboia siamensis
CTCTTCCCATCACTTCTTTGGTGCGTGTTTATCACTGCAGTTGATAAATTAGTATTCAGGTTGTTAAGTGAATCTGGTTTCCCCTTGTGGCTGTTTTATGAGTCCTGGGCTTAAACTCCCAGAATTCCTGAGCCAGCATGGAAACCTCTCCATTCCTGGCTCAGGAATTCTGGGAGTTGAAGTCCACAAGTCATAAAAGAGCCAAGGTTGCCTACCCGAGTCCTTGGGGCTGGAAGCCCCACCTGCGCCTCCTTACCCAGGTTCTTAAGGTAAAATCCTTTTTAAAAAGCCAGCCTTGCACACAGGTGGCTGTGAGCAGCTCCAAGACCGTTTCCCCTCAGCTGCTTGGGAACGAGTAAACGCCCCTCCCATTTGGTGACTGTTATTATTCATTTATAAGCAAAAGAAGAAAAACAGAAAAATCAAAGAGATAAAAAAGGGGGAAAAACAAAATACACCTTTGAAAATCTGAAAAGGAGGGGATGGGGAAGGGGTTCTCTGAAGGATTCCGAGGACGAGGGAGGGGGGTGCAGACAGAGAAGAACGGGGAGACACCAAGAAGGGGAGGAGAGAGAGAGAGAGAGAGAGAGAGAGTGAGAGAGAGAGAGAGAGAGAGAGAGAGAGAGAGAGAGGAAGGGGGGAAAACACCCAAATATCCCCACGGGGTTATGGAACCTCTTTACAGATCGAGGAGGGGGCGGGGGGGCTGGGAAAAAGGGGAAGAAATATACAGCACGTGGGCCTCCCACCCACACACCGGCCTGTGCGCCTCTCCGGTCTATGTACAATGTACGTGCGTGCGCACACACACACACAAAGATCCCATGTCAGCTGCCAGGATCACCCAAAGCCATCCAGCTGAGCCTCACAACCTGATCCAAGAGTAGAGGGTGAGAAGGAGGAGGAGAAAGAGAGAGAAAGAGGGAGGGAAGGAGCCAAGGGTCTTCTTGCCCCACTCCCGAAGTCCACCAAGCAAGAGAAGCTGCAATTCCAACTCTTGGGGGGGCAGGGGGAGAGGAGGAGCTCCCCGTGCAGAATCTGAAACATTTATTAGAGGGTTGCACAATCTGTGTGAAATATAAAGTCCCTTATAAAATACTCGGTTTGCAACTCTCTAGAAATCCCTTTACCAACTCAAGACCACAATCCCAAACAAGGATACCCTCTCTGCAATAATAGTGGTAACTTGCTCGTAAGGTCTGGTCTAGAAGCTTCACAAGATAGGAATTTTATAGCTATGGAAACACTTGAAAACTGGACCTAATAAAAATATCCATCATATAACATTTGGATTTAAGATGTTAAGAAGTAGGTTCAGTGACCCAAAATACCTTTGGAAAAGCTTTTAAGAATAAATGTGCTTTAGCTATACAACTAAATATCACAATAAACAGAAGGGAGAAATTAAAAGTAGTAAAGTCAGCTCAAGATCGGCTCCAAATATACATACAAATTTTTTTATTATTATTATTACATTTATATCCCGCCCTTCTCCGAAGACTCAGGGCGGCTTACAAACTTAGCAGTAGCCTTCATTCTATGTATATGCCTGCTTGTTAGGGCTTTCACACACCCCAAGCGGCATTATTACAAAGTCAGCTTATTGCCTCCAACAATCTGGGTCCTCATTTTACCTACCTCGGAAGGATGGAAGGCTGAGTCAACCTTGAGCCTGGTGGGATGCGAACCTGCACTAATTGCAGGCAGCTGGTGTTACTTAAGGAGGCATTAGCCCTCTGCTCCACCAAGGCTCTAATTTAATACAGTAATTGCACAAAATGAAAAAGCAATGTAAGCTGCTTATGATTATCAAGGTTAAAGTTACATGCTTCACAAATGAAGTTTAAATAAATATCCTTAAAATTTGGATATGTCTTCTTTGCTTCCTTAGTGGAAAACCAGGTGCAGAACATTTTTATGAAGCTAGAAACTAATGTGCAAACTAGAGATTAATGTATTAGTTTTTGTGAAAGAGTCAAGTAATGATTCGGTTACATGTTTATGGAGGAACTGTTTCAAGCCTCGCAGAGAGAAGGGGAGAAAATCGCCCCTTCCTTCTCCTTGCCGAGGATGCTAGCCACGGCAAGGGAGAAGGGGGGGGGAGAAAATCGCCCCTTCCTTCTTGGCAAGGCTGCTAGCCACGGCAAGGGAGAAGGGGGGGGGATAAAATCACCCCTTCCTTCTTGCCGAGGCTGCTAGCGAGCCTTCTCCCATGGCGAGGAGAAGGAAGGGCGGGAAAAACACCCTACTCACCTTTTTAGTTCTCCCGTCTCTTCCTCCACTCTGCCAAGTGCAGTTAAAAAAACAAAGAGGTTTGTGGGTAGTCCCACAAACGGTTTGTGGGCCATCCCACAAACCAACCAATCAATTTAAACTTTTCAAGTTTTTTTGTGAGAAGTTTAAATTGATTATTTTTTTTTAGTGCTACTTTTTTTTTCAAAAAAAAAAGAGGGAGGAGGCCTGGGAGCCGCATGGGACGGCTCAAAGAGCCGCATGTGGCTCCGGAACCGCAGATTGCCAACCTGTGGTCTAAGGTTTAGTTTGCTTGTTACTGAAAGATTGTAATATTGTAATTCCAGATAGAAAAAAAATGTAATTTGTAATACCTATGCACCAATATTTGAGTACAGATTTTATCATTTACTTAAGTTTTCTTAAATTAATTAAAAGAATTGTGGCTGATACTATTCCTGATTAGCATACAGTAGTTGACCAGGAAATAATGAGGGCAATTCCAGCTATAATCAGACCCATGCATTTTCAGTTGACTTTAATTTGTTTCAGAACGGTATTTGTACAGATGCTCTAAGGAACTGTTTAGAATGGGTGCCAAATTTGCAATGTCATGTGACATATCACAACTTTTTTTCCATTGCCAACAATGGGGTGGGTGCGGTTTCAGCATGACCCATCCGGTCTATGGGCTGACAGTTTGGTTTAGAATTATGTACATAAAAATATTGAAAAGAAAATTGGATTAAAATGAAACACTTGCAAGATGCTAAAGAAAATGGGGGTTTTGGACTACCAGACTGGGAAACATATTACCATGAAGCGGCACTAACCTGGATTAGAGAATGGATAATTTTAAAGAATAAAAGATTATTAATTTTAGGAGGCCATGATTTGCAATTAGGCTGGCACACATTCCTATGGAATGAGAAACAAGGGCTATATCAACATTTTCAAAACCATCGGATTAGACAAGCACTGCTCAAAATTTGGAATAAAATTAGAAAACAAAATTACATTAAAGTACCAGTCTGGTTGTCCACCCTAGAGGCGATACTCTACACAAATTTGTTCAATTTGGAGAACAGCACTACGTATAAAGATATTATGAATGATGTGGGAGAATTGAAATCCAGACAGGAACTAGAACAAGAAAGGATAAAACTGAAATGGTGGGCTTATTTACAGATACAGACACGATATGGGAAAGAATGGGGGATAAATATTCAAGAAACTGCATTGGATAAAATCTTATTGGGGCCAGATGAGAAACAAATAAGGAAATTGTATAGATTGTTATTGGGGTATAAAATGTTTGAGGAACAAGTTAAAGAAACAATGTTGATATGGGCTAAAAATTTGGGACATAGTATTGATCTTGATATATGGCAAACTCTTTGGGATACAAATAAAAAGATAACGCTGGGCTCAGCTTACAAAGAAAATTTATATAATATGTTTTACCGGTAGCATCTCCCTCCAGCACGATTAGCCAAAATGTACAAAACAATATCCCCTGGTTGCTGGAAATGTTCCAAAGAACTAGATACTTATTTTCATGTTTGGTGGTCCTGTAATAAGATGCAAAAGTTTTGGCAAAGGATACGGACATGGCTAGAAGAAATATCAGGACGGAGAGTAGATTACAGACCAGAATTTTTCCTGCTTGGCATAACAACAGGAAAGAAGTGCTTTTTTTTGTAAAAGAAAAAGGTGCCGGAACTCACACATGTCACACAACCCGCCTTGCCTATCCTACAAGGTTCCTTCCAAAAAAGGTGCCGGAACTCCGTTCTGAGCGTTCTATGAGAAAAAAAAGCCCTGATGATACATATCATCACAGCAGCGAGAATGACGTTCGCCCAGAAATGGAAAGATAGTAAAATACCTGATGAGAGTGAAGTGATAAATAAAATATGGGCGTGCGCAGAAATGGACAACTTTGGAAATAAAAAATAAAGATGAGGGACTTCTGGGTGGCAAGGCTCTGTCGCCGGCAGCCATTTAGGCTGTCAGCCCCGTCGCTCCGTAGAACTGCCGAAAACAGTGCCGATCAGCTGTTTTGGCAGCTCGGAAGCCCACTCCTCGGGAGAAGAGGAGGGGGTGAGCGCCTAGGCAGGGGTAGAGCTCTCCCAGACCGCCAGAGTTGAAACTCTGGTGAAGGATTGAGCCCCCCCGAAGCCTGAGTTTGCTCCGGACCTCGGGACGCCTCTGCTCCAGAGGGAGCAGGGAGCAGAGCAGGGAGCAGAGCAGGGAGCAGCAACCATCTCTGCCAGCGAGACTGAACTTTGGATTGCTTGGATGCAGGCAGAGCTGTACAGGAGAATCATGTCAGAGCAAGTATATGATCTTTAACTCAGTGGACTTTGTGGAGATTTTTAAAAAGTGAAAGTGCGTAACAGAATTGAGTGGGTGAAAATGGCTGCCAAATCATCTAAAGTTCTTAGAAGTGCGGGGGCTTCCCCGGTGCAGCAATCTTCGTTACAGGCTTTATTGCCCCCTCCCCCTGCACCTGCACCTGCACCAGCTTTGACAGTGAAAGATTTGCAGGATGTTTTGCAAAAGCAATCTCAACAATTAGTTGAACTTATGGATGAGAAGCTTACAGAACTTATGGATGAGAAGCTAACAGAAATGAGGGCAGACATCTTACTTGTATTTCAAGGCATGGCCGTTTGCATTGAGCGCTTGGATGAGAGAGTAGAAGAGCTTAGTCAAAATAACGTCAGATTAGATGCTAAAATGACGGATGCTGAAACTGTGATGGATAAGATTGATGATGATTTAACCATGGTCCAGTACCATGAGATGGGGTTTGCTGTGAGAATTAGGGGCTTAAAAGAGGATTCTAAGGAAAATTTGAACAAAGTAGTTTCAGAGGCCCTGGAAGGTGTTTTGGGGCATTCAGCAGAAGATATTATGATGGATATAGACAAAATATTTCGTGTTAATTCATGGATTGCAAGACAAAGAAAATTACCTAGAGATGTGGTGGTTTATTTTACAAAGAAAGCAATTAGAAATTAGGTCATTCAAGCTTTTTACAATAGTAAATTTGCAATTGCAGAGCAAGAAGTTTTGATTTTAAAAGAGATCCCTCCAAAAATTTTAAGAAGAAGAAAGGAGTTTGCTATTTTGGCAGAAGAATTAAGAGGACGGCATATTCAGTTCAGATGGGAGATTCCAGTGGCTATGGTGGTGATGTATGCAGGCATGAGACATCGTCTTCTTACAGTGTTACAGGCATGTGATTTTTATGCCAATGTTTTAAAGGCAGTCCCTATACCAGTTTTGGAATCAAAAAAGAAGAATGGTGTGGGAGAGCGTCAATTACAAAATAAGAATGCACAAGGCGCTGAAGGAGCTACACAGTTGAAAGATGGAGAATCTCAGAAAGTTACAGGAGTGGATCAAATTTCAGTATCATTGGAGAAGGTTAGAGAACAAAGAATGACACGTGCTGCTGCTAGACGAATGAGACAAGAGCAAGAGCAAGAACAGCAGAGAGTTATGATGGCACCTCAAAAACTTACTTATAGTGAAGCAGTGGGAGGAGCACGACCAAAGAGAGTGCAGGTGATTTTGGAAGAAGTGCTCCAAAAGCTTCAGGTCGTGAGAGATGGCGACAAAGCTCTTAACCTGGAATGTTAATGGTCTAAATTCACCACAGAAGAGAAAGAAAGTATTTCAATATTTAAAGCAATTTAAGAATGATGTTATTTGTTTACAAGAAACACATATTAGAGCCACGGATCAAAAGTATTTGTTAAACTTGAGGTTGGGTAAACAGTTTATTGCTTCTGCAACTGATAAGAAAAATGGAGTGGTCATTTACGTTAAGAACACTTTGACAGCGACTTTAATTGAAGCAGATAAACAAGGAAGATATGTTATAATTGAACTGTTAATAGAAGGCTTAGCAAGTATGTATCCGAACTGCCAGCCCAAATGTTGGAGGTGTGGTTGTAAGGATGCAACGTATTTTCATATATGGTGGACTTGTAAAGAGGTTAAAGCTTTTTGGATTAAAATTTGGTGGAACATGCAAAAAATATTCAAGAAAAGGTTAAAGTTTTCTCCGCAACTGTTTTTATTGGGCATTACTACAGATACCACCGTTGTAGACACTAAGCTGATGTTGAATTTAATTACGGCAGCGAGACTTTTAATAGTGCAATATTGGAAGAAGGAAGAACTGCCGACTATAGAAGAATGGACTTTAAAAGTTTCTAACTTGGTGGAAATGGCAAAGATCTCAGCGTATTTGAAAGACCAATTGCAACAGAGATACATTGTGGAGTGGAGAAGATGGATTGACTATATTCAGAATAAATATGGGACTAAAAAGTTTCACTTAGCATTTGAATAAGTAGCGAATATATATGATGTATAACTAGCTTGTAGTTATTTTTTTGAGAGTTAAAGTGCGATAGAATTTAATATTTTATTGTTGTTTGCATATTTTAGATTATGTTTGTTTGTACTTTTATACCCTGTATTTAGCTCTGGGAAGTCGGGGAGGGGGGAGGGGAGAGGGGGTTTTGTATTCAAAATGTATTGTAAAACTTTTCAATAAAAAAAATAAAAAATAAAGATGAGTCACATTATTACAAAATTTGGAATAAGTTTTACCTATGGTGGGAACAGAAAGGAAGATCTCAATAGAGATATATAAGATGCTGATTCCACATATTACTAGAATAAGGTGGTAGATAAGATTGAATATTGTATAATTGTATATTTATTTTTATTTTTTATTTTAATCCCATTTATATCCCGCCCTTCTCCGAAGACTCAGGGCGGCTTACAAGCTTAGCAGTAGCCTTCATTCTATGTATATGCCTGCTTGTTAGGGCTTTCACACACACCCCAAGCGGCGTTATTACAAAGTCAGCTTATTGCCCCCAACAATCTGGGTCCTCATTTTACCTACCTCGGAAGGATGGAAGGCTGAGTCAACCTTGAGCCTGGTGGGATGCGAACCTGCATTAATTGCAGGCAGCTGGTGTTACTTAAGGAGGCCTTAGCCCACTGCTCCACCAAGGCTCATCATATAAATGATATGTATATAAAATGTATATAAAACACAAAAATGATGTAAGACAAGAAGGAATGTCAGACCGTTAAAACCTTGTCCAAAGTTTTAAATAATAAAATTTGTAAAAAAAGAAAATTGGCAGTTATTTAGAGAGGTATAATAAGAGGAAGACAGAAACTGTGCTGAGAAATAAGCAGTTTGATCTAGTGGTTAAGGCACCAAGATAGAAACCAGGAGACTGTGAGTTCTAGTTCCAGAATGAAAACTACTCAATTACTCTTGGCCCAACCCACTTCATAGTTTGTGTGGAATCAAAATGTAAGACGAAAAAGCAAGTAATCAAGGCTCACTTCAGTGTTTTATTATATTATATTTACTGGAAAGACTCTTCTCCAGAATAGTGGGAGACACACCCCTGAGAAAAAGAAATGAATAAGTTGTCCTCAACTTACAACCATTTGTGATCAAAGTTACAAGGACACTAACAAAGTGAATTATGACCAGTTTGCACACTTAGGAAACAAGTATTTTTATGGTCATGTGATCAAAATTTGGGCACTTGGCAACTGCATGTATCTATGGTATTTCTGATATTCCACTGTCCTGGGGTCATGTGATCCTGATCAGCTTTTGACATAAAGAGTCAAAGGAGGAAGACAGATTTGTTTAATGACCATGGGATTTCCTTAACGGCTGCAGTGATTCACTGTGACAAAAAAGATCATAAAATGGGGCACAACTCACTTAACAATTAACTTGCTTAACAACAGAAATTTGGGCTTGATTTTGTTTGTAAGTTGAAGACTACCTGCAGTATTACAGCATTTTTCGATGATGATGCCTAATGGAGATTACTATTTTCAACCAAAATATAGCACAGAAACTATCAAGATTTACTAAGCTCTAGCATTCAGACTATTTTTTTTCACAAAAAATAAAAGACCTAAGAATAATCAAGTTATCAGAAACACAGAATATTACTAGTTGTGTCCAAACCAATGTAAACATTAAGAAAATTCATTTTGTGTCTCTCCACCTGTTTAGAAGTGATGAGGATTTCCAAAATTCTTTAGCTAAAGGATGGTGAATATGTCAAGTTATTCCTGATATCTCTGCAGTTTTCTTCGCTTCTTTATGGATATGGCTTATTGGATTTTAGAGATTTTTTTTTACTTTCCAATCTAGTTAATAGGCCTGGAGCTCCCAGGTTGTCCCCATGTAATTACACTGTGTACACAATTATTAGGCAAGTATTTTGACCATATCATTTTCATGCATGTTTTCCACCTCCAAGTTATATAAGCTTGAATGCTTAGTGGATATAAGCATCTCAGGTGTTGTGTAATGAGGGAGGGTGTGGCCTAAGATCAACACTCTATATCAGGGGTGTCAAACTCAGTTTCATTGAGGGCCACATCAGCATTGTGGTTGCCCTTGGAGAGCTGGATGGGTGTGGCCGGGGTGGGCATGGCCTACTGAGTGGGCGTGGTTGAAGTGCATGTGGCCTACTGGGTGGGCATGGCCAGCTCTACATCGTTTGTGTCAAGGGTGCCTATGGGGGGCTGGCCAGGAGTGGGACAGATCTGAAGGTCTCTGGCAGGAAATCAGACTAGGGCAAGTGCCAAGGTATGGTCCACTGGAGAAGCCTAACTGTTCCTCTCAGGCCATGCGGTAGGGGGCTGGACGGTGGTGCGGAGGTTAAATGCCCAGCCTAGCCCTCAAGCACCCACAGCACTAAGCCCAGCCCCACTTCCCCAAGGGGGCAGCCAGCTGCACTTACTTCCTCCTCAAGGCTGCTGCTGCTGTGCTTGCTCTCCTGAGCCAGGTTGCTCATGATGGGTACAAGGGCAAAGTCAAGAGAGTGGCCTACTCCCTCTCCATGTGAGGAGACCTGGCTTTGTATCCAAAGCTTCTTTAGCAATAGGAAGGGAGAAACCCGCCCCCCGCCCCCCCAGGATAGGCCAGGAGGATGGGGCATGGGGATGGTGAAAGGGTAGCAGGGCAGGACTATGGCAGGACTTCCCTCAGACCCTCCCTCCCTCTCCTTCCTTCCAAGACAGAGTGGTGGGAAAATACTTCAGATAAAGGAGGGAGAAAAATAGGCAAGAAACGCAGCTGGGGAAGTGTCATCCTTCATGAGGAATGAAGAAATGCACCATCACCTGGAAGTGGCCAGCACATGGCCCTCACCTACTTCACATATCCAACTTGGTGGGCCCTGGGGGCGGGGATGCCATGAGCAATGTGAGTTGACGTTACCTGTGCAATGCTGCCCAGCCCCCTGCCTGCCTGATTTTGGCAGGCAGCGGGGTGCTCTCCTCACAGTGCCAAGAGGCTGAGCTGGGTGGCACAAATCTGAAGAGAAGTGCAATGCTGCCCAGATCCTAGCCTGCCCGAAGTAGGCAGGGCCATGTCCTGGCCACTTCCAGGTGATGGTGCATTTCTTCATTCCTCACAAGGGGTGATACTTCCCCAGCGTGCACCCAGGGGGCAGTGCCGATGTGGCAGGGGCCAGTCCCTCGCTGTTTCCAGATGGCCTTGTGGAGCTAAGACTGAATGTAAGAAATGTGTTGAGAAAAAGGACTCACATTAACTTCCAAAAGATTTGAGAAGAATCAAACATAAAGCTACCAGGAATCCATTATCCTCTAGTACAGGGGTCAGCAACCTGAAAAACCAAAAGAGCCACTAGGAACCGGTTCCATCACACATAAAAAAAAGTGGGAGCCGCGTGTGTGCGTCCATGCATACGCATGCGCAAAAAATATTTTGTGCATGCACAAAACGTTTTGTTTCTTGTGCGGACGCACGCAGGCGGTTGACACTTTTTTTATGTGATTGCGCGGCGATCGTTAAAAAGCAAACCAGCCTTTCTTCTCCGGCCTCTTAAACGCAATGAAATACGGAAGTGCAAGTCCATAGCATTTCCGTTGCCATCGCTTAGTTCAGCACCACATTTTGAGTGGAAAAATTGCCCAGTTTCCTTAGAAACTGGCAAGTTATGTGTGCTCTGCAATATGTAGAGTTTAGTAATGGGCCACGGCAACTTTCCAAAGGGCGGCATTGCTGCCCATTCGGAGAGGTATGCGCGCACCTCCACCCGAACGGGCGGCAGCGCCACCCGTTTACAGACCTGCTGCCGCGGCCAATTTGCAGAGCTACCGCCTTCGGAGGAAGGCGGCAGCTCTGCAAACGGGCCGCAGCAGCTTTCCCAATGAGTGGCGCCACTGCCCGTTCGGGCGGAGGTGCGTGCGCAGCTCTCCAAACCTTTGGAGAGCTGTGCGTGCACCTCCGCCCATTAGGAGAGGTGTACGCGCACCTCTCGGAATGGGCAGTGGCGCTGTCCGTTGGGAAAGCTGCCGCAGCCCGTTTGCAGGCTGCTGCCTTCCTCTGAAGGCGGCAGCTCTGCAAACGGGCCCCAGAAGCTTTCCCAACGAGCAGCGCCACTGCCCGTTCGGGCGGAGATGCGCGTGCACCTCTCCAAAGGTTTGGAGAGGTGCGTGTGCACCTCCGCCCATTCGGAGAGATGCGCGCGCACCTCTCCAAACGGGCGGTGCCACTCTCCATTTGGAGATGTGCACGCGCACCACTGCCCGCTCAAAGAGGTGCGTGCGCACCAGGCAACTGGGAGTCGCAGGAGACGGCTCAAAGAGCTGCATGCGGCTCCGGAGCCGCGGGTTGCCGACCCGTGCTCCAGTGCTATCATATTCCAGAACTGCAACTTACCTGGAGTACAAGGTGTTCATTGCTCAGAGACATGGCTAAGGTAAGGAAGGCTGAAACCCGACTCCCACTGAACAAGACACATAACTTGAAATGGCAAGACTGGGCCAAAAAATAACTGAAAACAGATTTTTCAAAGGTTTTATGGACTGATGAAATGAGAGTGTCTCTTCTTTAATAAATATTTTATTAATTTTCTATTTTTACAATCAAGTGCCTAACAGACAATGTGATGACTGAGTCCATTAATGATTCTGTAGTACATGTAGGCTTCTTCAAACTAAATCCATATTACACCCTCCAGTATAACCTTCTTCTGGTACTAGACATTTTTCCACACTCGGAAAATACAATTCTTATTGTTATAAGTAAATATACAATTGCCTATCAATATTTGTTACATTTTTCTAATAGTGTTACTATCTTTACTAATCAAAACATATCTTAATTACATTTGCACTCAATATCCATTTATCAGTTTATATCCTATTTTTGCTTTTTTCAATTTTAATTCCCCCATCCATGTTCAAAATATCCCAATCATTTATAATTTCAGCTTCCCTTATTCAAAGTTCTTAACATATTCTAATTTCCCTTTTCATACCAAGATGAGATATTGATTACAAATCCTATCTATCTAGTTATAATAATACTTCTATTTCTAGCAAACTTTTCTAAACCATATTCAAACAACTGATTGATGATATAACATCCCCTCTAATAGGTCAAAGCTTCTATTTCCTTCAGTCTTATTCTAGCTTTCTTCTTTTGCCAACTAACTTTCCAAGTCAGTGCATTTGGATCATCAAATGGTTCTTCCTCTGTTTTTGAGTATATTATCTGAGACAAGAGAAACAATTTAGTTAAAGCATTTTTTGAAGAACTAGCCTGTTGATATTCATTAAACAGCCTCCCTCCTTCTCCAATTCCCTACAGTTCTATTAATGGCTATATCTTTCATTCCATCAGCTCTCCTTCCATATCCTCCAGTATGTGCTGAAAACTTGGTTTGTAAAATGTCTTTTCCATTTCTAATGTTATCACTGTGTCTTCTACATTTATCTGAGTCTGGTCACTGGTTTCTTCCTTTAGATCAGGCATGTCAAACTTGTGATGTCACGTGACATCGCGTGACATATCACAACATTTTCCTCATTGCCAGCAATGGGGTGGGCACAATTTCAGTATGATGCATCCGACCCACAGGCTGGCAATTTGACATGCCTGCTTTAGATCCTCAATATTTGTGTCAGCATTCTCTGGTTTCCCATCTATTTTCTGGAAAATAGTTCCTTCTCTGTAGTTATTTTCTGAGTTTGTAGATGTAAATTAGAAGATTTATTTATTTATTTATTATTGGGACTTATATGCCGCCCTATCTCCCGCAGGACTCAGGGCGGCTAACAACAATAACATATAATAAATACAGAAGTTAAAATTAAAATTAAAGGCCCCTGTACAAAAAATTAAAATTAAAATAAATTAAAAATTAGTTAAAAATTAAAAACATAATTAAAATCCCTGTCAGTCCAGGTCAGCCAGGTGGAAAAGGAGTGTTTTGAGGCCGCGGTGAAAGGACTGGAGATCTAGGGCCATCTGAAGCTCAGCGAGGAGCTGGTTCCATAGGGCTGGCGCTCCCACAGAGAAGGCTCTCCCCCTGGGGGTCGCCAGCCGACATTGTCTAGCCGACGGTACCCTGAGGAGGCCTTCTCTGTGTGAGCATACTGGGCGATGGGAAGTCGTTCCCGGCAGCAGATGGTCCTGCAAGTATCCTGGGCCTAAGCCATGTAGGGCTTTAAAAGTAAGTACCAGCACCTTAAATCTCACCCGGAGGACAACCGGTAACCAATGCAGCTCACGCAGGAGGGGTGTAATATGGGAGTATCAGGGTGCTCCCATCACTACCCGCGCGGCCGCACTCTGCACCAGCTGAAGCCTCCGGGTGGTCTTCAAGGGCAGCCCCATGTAGAGAGCATTGCAGTAATCTATACAGGAGGTAACGAGTGCGTGGGCGACTGTACATAGGGCATCTCGGTCCAGAAAGGGGCGCAACTGGCGTACCAGGCGAACCTGGGCAAATGCCCCCCTAGCCACGACTCCAATATAATCTTCAAAACTGAGTCATGAATCCAGGAGGACGCCTAGATTGCGTGCTCTATCAACGGGAGATAACATCTCTCCTCCTATAACCAAAGATGGAACCTCTTGGACTAAACGAGATGCCGGTACGTAAAGCCACTCAGT
Source organism: Daboia siamensis (assembly GCA_024449315.1). Classification (NCBI taxonomy): domain Eukaryota; kingdom Metazoa; phylum Chordata; class Lepidosauria; order Squamata; family Viperidae; genus Daboia; species Daboia siamensis. Next base: position 685,085 of record JAKJMR010017789.1, read on the forward strand.
CTTGGCTGGGTTGAGCCGGAGCCTGTTCTTTCCCATCCAAATTTGTACCGCTTCCAGGCAACGGGACATCACATCGAGAGCATCACTGGGTTGGTTTGGGGTGGAGATGAAAAGCTGGGTATCATTAGCATATTGATGATACCTCACCCCGAAGCCACAGATGATCTTTCCCAGCGGCCTCATATAGATGTTGAACAGGAGAGGCGAGAGTACCGACCCCTGAGACACCCCACAACTAAGGGGCCTGGGGGTTGACCTCTGCCCCCCTGCCAACACCATCTGCGAACTGCCCGAGAGGTAGGAGGAGAACCACCACAAAACAGTGCCTCCCACTCCCAACCCCTCAAGACAACGCAGCAAGATACCATGGTCGATGGTATCAAAAGCTGCTGAGAGATCTAATAGGACCAGGACAGAGGAATAACCCCTATCGGGCCCGCCAGAGATCATTCACCAGCATGACCAATGCAGTCTCTGTGCTATACCCGGGCCTGAAACCCGATTGGTATGGATCCAGATACTCAGTTTCCTCCAGGACCAAAGGGAGCTGCCATGCCACCACGCTCTCAACGACCTTCACAAGAAAGCGAAGGTTGGAGACAGGACGAAAGTTATTTAAAATAGCTGGATCCAATGCAGGTTTCTTAAGGAGGGGTCCTACCACCGCCTCTTTCAAGGCGGCAGGGAAGTACCCTTCACTCAGTGAGGCATTGATAACTGCTAGGAGCCAGCCTCGTGTAACCTCCTGAGACGCATAGACCAGCCAGGAGGGACACGGGTCCAACAAACACATGGCGGCACTTAATTTCCCCATGATCCTGTCCACTTCATCCGGAGTCACAGGATCAAACTCTTCCCAAATGTTCTCGGCCAAACCCATTGTTTTCCTCTCGTCAGATACTGCCCAGTCAGAGTCCAGACCAGCCCGAATCTGAGCAATTTTGTCTACCAGATATTTACTAAATTCCCCGGCCCGTCCTCGTAAGGGGTCCTCTCCCGTCGCTTGATTTAAAAGGGAGCGGGCCACCCTAAACAGGGCAGCCGGGAGGTTATCTGCAGACGCAATGAGGGTGGTGAAGTAAGCACGCTTTGCCACCTCCATTGCCACAAGATAAGATCTAGAAAAGGATCTTAACTGTGTTCGGTCAGACTCGGACCGACTGGTTCTCCAAATGCTCTCTAGGCCCTTTCTCTGGCGTTTCATCTCCCGCAGGTCCTTGGAGAACCAAGGAGCGAGCCGGGACCTGCGCCGGGTCAGAGGCTGCAAAGGCACAACGCGGTCAAGAGCCTCCGAAGCAGCCTGTTGCCAAGCATTAACTAAGGACTCGACTGGGCTGTGGGAGAGGGAGGTAGGAATCAATCCAAGCACCGCCTGGAACCTATCTGGGTCCATCAGGCGCCTGGGGCGGAACCATCTGGTTGGTTCCGCCTCCTGACAGTGGGGGGTGACGTGACGGAGGCCCAACCGAAGAAGATAATGGTCTGTCCATGAAAGGGGTTGAGATGTTGGAGCAACCCCCCCCCCCAGACCATTAAGCCACTGCCCAGATATAAAAATAAGATCAGGTGTGTTTGCCCCCTCGTGAGTCGGGTCCTGAATAATATGGGACAGGTCCATGGCCATCATGGAAGCCATGACCTCTCGGGCCACCTCCGATGCACCGCCCAGGGAAGGCAGATTAAAATCTCCCAGAACCATAAGTCTGGGAAATTCAACCGCCAATCCCAAGAGGGCGTCAAGTAGCCCGAGCAGAGCTGTTGCTATGCAGCTTGGAGAGAGGTATGCAAGCAACAGGCCCAACTGACCACCAGTACCCCACCTTAAGAGGAGGGACTCACATCCGTCTGAGGGGCAGTGGCGTCCCGTGGACGGTCTCTCTAATAATGACCGCCACGCCACCTCCCCTACCCTGAGCCCGAGGTTGATGTAGCACACGGAAACCTGGAGGGCATAAATCAAGCAGAGGGACCCCTCCCTCCGGGCCCAAGTTTCCGTGATGCATGCCAGGTCTGCATCTTCCTCCTCAATCAAATCATGGATGAGGGGAGCTTTATTCACAACAGACCTGGCATTCAAATAGATCAGCCTGAGCTCAGGTGTCTGCCCTCCCCCTTCCCCGGGACAGCAGGTGAGAGCGAGAGGGTCGGAGCGCGCCACAGCTCAAAAATAGTGGGGGCGTGATCCCAGATTATGATATGGACCTCTGTTCATCCATCTGCCGCCATTCCCAATCACCAATCAAAAGATTGTTCTTTTATCTCCTTTGCGTTATTCTGAATCTCATCACAAGCTAAAGGAATTGTTTCTTGTATTAATTTCAACATGGAGAGAATTTCTTTCTGTGGTTCATCAGTATTTTCTTGGTCATATGGCAAACTGAAACTTCTGGAGACAGATGTTAAGAATATTTTTTTACTATTTAGAGCTAAGTATGAAGCATCCATTGTATTTTTGTAAGTAGTTCTTATAATTTATCCAACCATCTGTTCTTAAGCAGATATAGGTAAACTTCAAATTTTTCTGTCCAGTGAGAAAGATATCCTTTCTGTCCAGGGAGTAAAAAAGAACCATTAAAGGTTGTAACAGTCAAGTCAAAGTCTTTCATCATATCAGGCAGTAGTGTATTTTTCTTCTACAGGAAAATAGTTCCACAATACAGCCCTGAAAGTGAAATGTTCATAGTTCAGACAGGCCAATTTTAAAATAATATCATCTCTGCCACACAGAGAAGCAGCCCCCAAGTCTGTTCCTTTTTTTCAGCTGCAGTTCTCAAAAATAAAAGCTTCAAGGCCAGCTAAAGTTTTTCCTAGCTGTGGGCTGAGCCAGGTTTATTTTAGGCATAAATTGTAGTGCTGTAATTCACCACTAAATGTCATCAATGCTGTTTCAGTTTTTAAATCCAAAAACTTTCTTTTTTTAAAAAAAAAACCGGTCTTAAAAACAGTCCCCAAATTTCCAAGATATATATAAATTCCAAATTAGCCTTTTCCCCCCAGGTAATTAATTCGTCACTTTCCTGAGGGAATGGGGTGGAAATTCCCTTTCCCTCCTTGGGGAAAGTGCTTTGGGCAAAATTTTAGGAAGAAGTCTTAAAGTCATAAAGAGAGGTTTAGATATCACCCAGTTTCATCCATGCTGCTATAAGATTGCTTGATAGTGCTTGGCATCTTTAGCTGACAGCAGCTTCTGACTGGCTACATGAATGCAGCCAGTCTTTCCCCTGCTAGTTTGGAGGGCCTCAGATCAAACGGGAGGGCTGCCACCACCCCACAATCAATGCGGGTCCCCTCCTTGCTTGCCCCTGCGGGGTGATTTTCAACTCTTTCCAGGGTCCCCCAGCAGGGCAAAATCAAACGTAGAAGACGGAGCTCCGTCTCCCTGCCTCTTTCTCGCCGCGAAGCCAAAACCGGAAGCTGAGATGAGAGTGACTCTTGATGGACCAAATAATAATAATAAACCTTTTATTGTCAAAGTACAACATGTGTACATTGAGATTAGCTGAGCCTCCCCCCGTGCTCTCTCCCCCCAACACACAGTGACAACAAACCCTCCATCCTACCACCCATGTGAACCAACTACACCACACATGGATGGGCCCATGGCTGGATCATTAATGGGCACAGAGCTTTGACTCAGACACCAGTAAGGTGAAGGTGGGGTACTGGTATGGGCTGATATTATTAAAGATGAGCTAGTTGGACATTTTCGGGTTGAAGATGGACTCAAAATCAACTCCCAAATGTACTGCCAGTTTTTGGAAGACACTTTCTTCAAGCAGTGATACAGGAAAAAGTCTGCATCTTTCAAGAAGACCATGATTTTTTATGCAGGACAATGCTCCATTGTATGCATTGATGTACTCCCCTACCTGACAAGCCAGTAAAGGCCTTAAAGATGAAAGAATAATGACACGGTCCCTTTCCTCACCTGACCTATTGAGAACTGTGGGTCCTTCTTAAATGGGAGATTTACGATGAAGGGAAACAGTACACCTCTTTGAATAGTGTCTGGGAAGTTGTGATTGCTACTGCACAAAGCATTGATCATTAACAGATGAAGAAACTGAGACTCCATGAATGGAAGGCTCATGACTTATTACTGAAAAAAAAGGATAGCTATATTGGTCACTGATTTTTTTTTTTTTGAAATATCAGAAATATTTGTACATTTTGAGTTATTATTCTCATTTTAACAGATACAAATAAATGAGATGGACAAATTTTTGTTTTTCATTTAGTTGCATAATTCTGTACACCAGGGGTGTCAAACTCAATTTCATTGAGGGCCACATCAGCATTATGGTTGCCCTTGGGGGGCCGGGTGGGTGTGACCAAGTGGGCGTGGCCGGGTGGGCATGGCCAGCTCAATGCTGCTCACTCAGCACAGCTTACTCGAAATGCCTGGGTCAGGAGAGAACAAGTTGCACCAGCTAATTTCATGTGGGGAAATCTCATTGCCCCACAAGCTCTTCACCTCCCCAAACATCTGCAGCCAAGCATGTGCAGAGGATGGAAAGGGCCTTCTTCCCAAGCCTAGGCATGATTGGTAGTTTGTTAGCTCAGATGTAGATAGCCTCCTAGTCTCCAAGCTGAGAGAGAGAGAGGGGGGGGGAGGGAGAGAGAGAACCTTCTTCTGCCTTGACAGATCTCTGGAGAGCAAGAGGAGGCAGGGAGCAGCACTTCCCAGTCCTGCATGAGGGAGGCTGGCCCTTCTTGAAAGGGAATCCCCATTTCCACTCATCCATGGATGGAGGAAAAAATCAGCAATCCACCATCACTCAGAAGCTGGTCTAGCAGCCACAAGGACTACTCAGCCTCCATTTCTGATCAGATTCTGATATTTTCAGAGCTGCCTTCCAGTCTCTCATTGCAAGGAGGGGGGGAGAAATCAAGCTTTCCCAAATAGGAAACAAGGAACCACTTGCTCCATTTTTTCCCAACAACTCTCCTATGTCCATGAAGCCCAGAAATAGAGTTCAAAATCCCTAAAATATCCATCCAAAATTTAGCTTTTGCAAGCAATGCTGGTTAGTTCTTTCAAGGTCTGTCAGTCTGTCCTTTGGGGGAGACCCAAAACATCCCTCCATTGATTTCAACATATTTTCCACCAAGAATCAGACTGAGCATAATGTGGTTTGGGGACCTAGGGGGCAAGGGGATGGGGCTCATGGGGGCACTGGCAGGGATGGCCCGTGGAAAAGGAGGCCAGCGGCATGTGATCCAGGCTGGAAACATGTGGGGGGGAGCAACTCCAGGACAGAGGGATGGAGCCAGTCTGGGCACTGCCCAAAATTGCAGGAGCGTGGCTGCTGCCTCACTCTTGTGGCTCCAAAGGGCTGCCCAGCATTCTGCCTCACCCTCCCAACTCTCCGCAGCCCCAGGCCTGCTTGCACTGAAGGGCACAAGGAGACTTTGAAACTGACAGCACATTTTTTCCTCCACACAAATCTGGAGACATTCCCAGGCCACCAAGGCCCAGGGCTGTGGTGTTCACAGAGCCAAGGGTGGCACCTACTCTGGAACAGTTGAGGCGCAAAGGAGCATCTGGGTATGCCCCAGCATGACTCCTGCTGAAAGAAACTTGGCAGTAGTGTCCCTGAGGGGCAGGCAGGGTGGCAAAAACAGTTTTTAGTGCTAAGCTCTACTATACCACCCAGACCCAGCCTGTAAAATATCCAGCTGCAGCTTCTCCTCCAATTGGTCCCGCTTTCCCTGCACAGATCAAATGGGAGATCCGCTCCAGGTTTTCCAGCCCGCCCACCCGCCCAG
>JAKJMR010017789.1:690863-809906 GCA_024449315.1 Daboia siamensis
AGTCCAAGGCATCCTTAGAGCTAAGGAGCTGCCCTGGCTACTGCGTTCCTACCTGCCTTTCAAGTTGGGATAGACTGCAGCTGTTCTTCAACTTTAGAAGGAAAGACACCCAGACCCCAGCCTGTAAAAAATCACACTCTACCTCCGGCTGGAGCTTCTCCTCCAGTTGGTCCTGCTTTCCCTGTGCAGACCAAATGGGAGATCCGTTCCAGCTTTTCCAGCCAGCCCGGCAGAGGAGCCATCTGCGGCTCTTTCTCTGGCTGCCTCAAGTCTGTCTTCCTGCCTGGGCACCTCTCCCCCTCACCGGCTGGGTGTTGCTCCCTTCCCCCCTATCCTACCTCACTCCCTCCTACCTACCTGGAGACTAACAGCTGCAAATGGTGCTGGGCTCCACCAGCCCACGTGCACTTGCCTCCTACTGAGCAAGTGCTCAGCCGGGCCGGCACCAAGGTGGTGGGGGCCGGACCTTTGTAATTTCCAGGAGAGTTGTGCGGGCCGGATTCAATCATGTGGCGGGCCGTTTGTGGCCCGCGGGCCTTGTGTTTGACATGTCTGCTGTACACTAATAGTCACCAAAAACTGTGCACACCTAGATATTCTCCTAAGTAAGCCAAAACCTCACATTTATTTTCTTAAATATTCAGGTTTGAGGTTTATTACCATTTTGGATGGACTGAGAGCACTAGAATTGTTCAATAAGAAAATTAATCCTCCAAAATACAACTTGCCTAATGATTGTGCATACAGCGTAGTACTTGGGGCTTAGTATTATAGATCAGCTAAGACTTTATACACCACCTACCAATATGGAGACAGCACCAGGATATCAGATTGAAATATGAGGAATCACATTGGCTAATACTGTTCTTTAGTCTACAAACAATTTACTTCAAGCAGTCAAGCTATACTTTCCATGTAACACATATTTAACTTCCAAAACACACCACAAGAATTAGTGTGTTCAAACATTTTCATCATCTAAGGTGCAGATAGGCAGCTTAATGTTCTTCAGGTTCTCATCTTCAATTGTTAACAAATTCAGCTATTATTTATAATATTCAGAATTTATTGGACTGTTATGCTTGTACCAAAAAGGATTGTCAAAAATAGCATTTTGTTTCATAACTGGATATTTGACTTCCTTATTAATAGGCCCTTTTGTACAAGTTGGAAGAAAAGTTTCCAATTCCATTTTTTTGAAGACGGGTTCCCCACAGGGCTGTTTTGAGTCCATTACTTGATGACTCATGATTTCTGTGGTGTCTGCTTAAAGTATGCACATAACACAGTAGAGGTGGGTCTTATCCGGGATGATAACAAAGATTCTTATAGGGAAGAGGTGAAAGGCTTTGGTGGGCTAGTGCAATAAAAATAACCTGGTTTTGAAAACAAAGGAGATTGTTTTTTTATTTTAGAAAGAGCTGATATAGCCATACTCCACTTTGTATCAAGGCTGAGCTGTGGAGGTGGTCAATAGTATTAAGTACCTAGGGATGCAGATAACTAATAATCTGACTTGGTCTCTTCATAGGTTAGTTTTAGTGAAGTGTGCAAAGCAGCATTTGCATTTCTTGCGTTGGATGAGGAGACATCTTTCTCCTTCTGTCCTGGCCACTTTTTACAGAAGCATGATTGAGAGTGTTTTAACAAACTGCATCACTGTTTTGTTTGCTGGTAGCAGTGCCTCAGATAGAAGGTCCATGTAGAGAGTGGTAAAGACAGCTGAAAAGATTATAGGAAGTTCGCTTCCTGATATTCAGGATACTGTTTAAAAGCGCTATGTGCTTAGAACTTGAAGCATTGTTAGAGACCCCACACACCCACTTCACAGCCTGTTTCTGTTGCTCCTCTCTGGGAGGAGGTTTCGAAGTATTTATAGTGAAACTACTAGATTCTTGTTCCTTATGCAATCCCGTCTTATAAATTGGCAAGATTCTTTCTTTCACCATGTATATACATTTGACCTAGACTGATGTGTCATATGTGTATGTGTGGGTAATCTGCGTAATGGTATTTTTTATTTCATTTTTAATAAATGCTGATTAATGTACATTTAAAATGACAAGATTCTCTTTTTTTCTATATATGTCTGAAGTAGCATATTATAATGTACAGTGAGGGAAAAAATTATTTGATCCTCTGCTGATTTTGTATGTTTGCCTACTGACAAGGAATGATCAGTCTATAATTTTAATGGTAGGTTTATTTTAACAGTGAGAGACAGAATAACAACAACAAAAATCCAGAAAAACACATTTCAAGAAAGTTATAAATTTGCTTTTTAATGAGTGAAATAAATATTTCATCCCCTATCAATCAGCAAGATTTCTGGCTCCCAGGTGTCTTTTATACAGGTAACAAGCTGAGATTAAGAGCAGTCTCTTAAAGGGAGTGCTCCTAATCTCAGCTGTATAAAAGACATCTGTGCACAGAAGCAATAATCAGATTCCAGACTCTCCACCATGACCAAGACCAAAAAGTCTGTCTAAGGATGTCAGGGACAAAGATTGTAGACCTACACAAAGCTGGAATGAGCTACAAGACTATCGCTAAGCAGCTTGGTGTAAAGATAACAACAGTTGGTGCAATTATTTGTAAATGGAAAAAACACAAAATAATTGTCAATCTCCCTCAATCTGGGGCTTCATATAAGATCTCACCAGGTGGAGTTTCAATGATCATGAGAATGGTGCGGAATCAGCCCAGAACTACACGGGAAGATCTTGTCAATGATCTCAAGGCAGCTGGGACCATAGACATCAAGAAAACAATTGGTAATACACTACGCTGTGAAGGACTGAAATCCTGCAGCGCCTGCAAGGTCTCCCTGCCCAAGAAAGCACATGTACAGGCCCATCCTAAGTTTGCCAATGAACATCTGAATGATTCAGAGGAGAACTGGGTGAAAGTGTTGTGGTTAGATGAGACCAAAATCAAGCTTTGACATCAACTCTACTCGCTATGTTTGGAGGAGGAGGAATGCTGCCTAGGCCCCCAAGAACATGGTGATGGAAACATTATGCTTTGGGGGTGTTTTTCTGCTATGGGGACAGAGCAATTTCACTGCATCAAAGGGATGAAGCCATATACCGTCAAATCTTGGGTGAGAACCTCCTTCTCTCAGCCAGGGCATTGAAGATGGGTTGTGGATGGGTATTCCAGCATGGCCAAGGCAACAAAGGAACAGCTCAGGAAGAAGCACATTAAAGTCCTGGAGTGACCTAGCCAGACCTTAATCTGTGAAGGGAGCTGAAGGTTAAAGCTACCAAACGTCAGCCTTGAAACCTTAATGACTTGGAGAAGATATGCAAAGAGGAGTGGGACAAAATCCCTCCTGAGATGTGTGCAAACTACAAAAAAGTCTGACCTCTGTGACTGGCACCAAGTATTTTGCCACCAAGTACTAAATCATGTTTTGCAAAGGAGTCAAATACTTATTTCACTCATTAAACTGCAAATCAATTTATAGATTTTTTGAAATGCATTTTTCTGGATTTTTTTGTTGTTATTCTGTCTCTCACTGTTAAAATAAACCTACCATTAAAATTATAGACTGATCATTTCTTTGTCAGTGGGCAAATGTGCAAAATCAACAGGGGATCAAATAATTTTTTCCCTCACTGTACATAATATGCTACTTCAGACATTTATCAAGTAGGCAGTTATATATTAGAAATGTTTTGAAGTATTTTTTCAATTTTCAAAAGTGCTTGCTAAAATCTAATTTTGTTCTTTGTATTTCCTGTTTTATTTTTTTCTAAAAATAAATCAGATTACTTAGGTTTTATATAAAGATGAGTAGTGATTAACCAGTGGAATGGTTTGCCTTCAGAGGTTATGGGTACTCCATCATTGAAGGCTTTTAAAAAGAGACTAGACAGCCATTTGTCTGAAATGGTATAGGATCTCCTGCTTGAACAGGGGTTGAACTAGAAGACTTCCAATGTCCCTTTCAACTCTGTTCTGTTAAGATTACAAGAATAGAGTTATTACTGTGACTTAATGTTTCAGCACACAACTTTTGATCAAAAAATATAGTTTTAATTTCTAATAACAAAATTCAACAAATATCCAATTACTGTCTTTTACAGGAAGCTAAACTGTTGATTTATAAAAGTGAAAAAACTAGCCTATGAATATACAACTGAGGAGAATGTGCACTGGTTTCCTATATTTTAAATGTTTCCTTTTGGATATAGCCTAAAATATGTAAGTTTCACTCAAACATCTGTTAAGTTATAATATAGTGGTACTTTACTGTGATTAAACAATAACTGAACAGGCATCTTGTAACTTTAGAATTGATTTTATCTTGTAATAATTGTTAAAAATAAATTTCACAAGAAGTATGAATGTATGTGATCATTTGTTAAAACAGAGACACTATTCCCATCTAAAATTTGTTTTGCATAGATATAGAAAGTATGGGACCAGCATAGAGATCAATTCATATATTGCTATGTGTTTGGCCATGTGCTTTTATGTCCATATCACCTTTAAAAAATCACATGGAATTAACATTGATTGGTTTGAGAAAGTTTTAACACTTTGTTTTCATGTAGAGAAAAAAGAATTGAGAACTTGAGTCACAAAAAATGTATTTGTCTTATATCAAAACTGTTAAACTAATAAAATTTCACATCAAAAAGTGCAGTGTTCAGATTTGCTTTATAATACAAAAATCTCACTGTAATGTTTTGCCATGTCAAACCAACTTTGTTCCAGATGCTGCACTGCTCCCCCATTTTTTCAATAATTTTCAATGACTTTTTCTTAAATTTGAAAAATGTTCTAAAGTTCATCTTTTGTTCTGCTTAATTTGGTGGCATGTTCTTCAACAAATTTACTCAAGTTCTCCAAATCTCTTTTCCCAATTTCAAATTTAATTGGATTATTCTTGTTGTTGCTGGGAGCAAAATAGATGGTGGGGAAACCTTCTATTTTATAACTGTCATTTGTGACATCATTAGTAGTTGCATCCATTTTAGCAATTATTATTTTTTTCTGATTTTTGTATTTTTTACCCAATTCCATATAAATGGGCTCTAGTTTCTTGCAATGCCCACACCAGGGAGCATAGAACTCTATAAGAACATCTGTATTTGGATCCATTACTATAGATTCAAAAGTTTTACCAACTACAATCTTCACTGGACCTTTGTTATTTTTTGGTATTGGCTGGGATTTCACAATGGGCTTTAGTTTACCTACAAAGAAACAGAAAAATATTGTTATACCAACACCACACTCATGATATTCCCACTTGAAAAATTGCAATCCCAACATAAGCTGTTCCATGCTAGAATTTTTACTGGTTCTTTAAATCAAACACAAAACACTTTTTTCTGATGATCAGAGCATACAGGAAGCCTTTGACTCATGAGCACACTCTTAGCAATCATTCAAAATTATGACAAAATCCCCCAATAGCTATTATGATCAAGTTTCAAAGTTATGACCACTGCAGTGTCCCCCCACTAACTATTTCTCCTCACACTCTGCACTGCTGGATCCCAGCAGGTATTCAGCCTGCTTTGCCACTCACCAGTTCCACATGGTCCTCTCTACCCATCACCACCAATCACTCATTTAGCTTTTACTGTAGATCTCCTTCTGGAAAAGCCAGATTGCACTGGGGGAAAAATAGCAAACTGGTTCTTTTCCTAGGCCAGGTGGCCTGCTCCAGGAAATAAGGTCCATTTTTGAAGTAGCCTACGAACACTATCTAGCAATACAGCCTAGATTGCCAAGCAATAGAGAAGTCTGCTGATCTTTCACAGCGCCTTTCTTTCTAGCCCAGGTGCTCCAGAAGCTATGAGGGAAATACACCTGGGAGAGCTTTGTTGTACTTCATTTCGCCTCTTGCAGCTTCTTGCCTTCCTTTTTAGCCTTTGTTTCATCTTTGTTTCCTCTGCACCTTCTATTGTGCAAGTACCCAACTGTATACATAATTCCAAGGCCATTTACCTTTTTTGAATGACAAAACAAATTCTCTAAGTACATCAGAATCAAATTCTTCCGGTTCCATGGCATATTTTTTACCAGCTTCATCAAATATGGCAACATTAACATCTTCTCCACTGTCAATCAATCCCAAATCTTTTATTTCTGAAGAGTAGTTTTCTTCATCAGCAATTGCAAACGTGTATTCCGGAAAGTCCTTAGCCACCTCTAAAACTTTATTTCGCCAATACTGGGTAGCTGGAAGTACCAAACAGATCATTTATAGGTTAGCAGATATTATACTAGATCTTTAAGAAAATTATTTTATAGTTATACCTACCAACGTTATAGTCAAAGCTGAAGTCTACCATATAATAAACAACTACTAAGGGCTTCTTAGCATATCTCTTAGCATCATTAGCAGTCTTGCGATGACCAACAAGAGGCAGGGCATATTTCACCACATGGTTTTTCACTTCTGCAACATCAGTAGATTCCTGTTTATACCAACAAAAATTCTTACTTAATTACTGCGTTATGAAGCTTACAAGAGGCTTCATTATGGAGAATATTCATACACAAATCCTAGCAGAAAACTGAAGAACTTTATATTTTATGTGGGTTATTGAGATATATTCATTCACAAAAGCTGAATGAAAAGAATAATTCAATGAATAATTAGTCCCAAGGTTCCCTCCTTTCAATCTATAGAAATCTTTCCTTGACACTGGATTGCCATATAATACTAAGCCTTTAAAAACATCTATTGTTATCTATAAATCTTTTAACAATCTTTTTTTTTGTAGAAAGAGTGCAACTGGAAAGAGATTACACCCTATCCCATACAAATATAGAGTTAAACTTAGTCAGAAGTGTAATTCAAGAAAAAGCTACTGAAAGTAAGTGGGCTTTCAACTTTTTCTGAAAGCATATTAAGAAGTTTAAAGTTCATGCCAAAATTGAGGATTAGAAGCCATAAAACATTTTATGTGTACTGACCACATTCAGGATTTCATGAATTGTGAATTTTGAGTATGTTTATATGCATGCACGCATACCAGAGTATAACTTCATTTACATTTATGATTACAGTTATGAAATCCCATTAGGGTATAAAAAACATTTTTGAAAGGAATAAGGCAGGTCAGGTTCTAATATGGACTTGTCATAGCTGCTCACTTTTATATCCAAAATATGTACTGAAGCCTCATATTTTGATTGAAATTTTTCTGGCTGTGTGATCACCAGTTTCCCAGGATCTACTTTCAGGAAGTTTGATATTTCACTACTAAAAGTATGGTAGAATTTGTAATCTTCTCTCAAGCTGTTAGCTGAAAAAGAAAACCCAAAGCATTAGGGAAAAATTCTGCAGAAAAATTAGGAGATCCTGGAGTTTGAAAAATCTGAATACCTTTCATATTATAGTTTTTCCCCAGGGTTTATTAAAAGATTGAGAATACCCAGAAAGGCTATAATAAAACCTTTTTCTATATTTATCCTGTTTTAGTTTCTGTTCTACATCACATTGACCACTGGAGGTCTGAAGTTCCATATTATGACATCATCAAAGCTTTAATTAGGATAATTAAAATAATTAATCAAATAATAAATAAATTTTAATTAAAATTTAAAATAATTATGAGAATCAGTTTGATCTGGTGGTTAAGGCACTAAGCTAGAAACCAACACACTGCAAATTCTAGTCCCAATTCTAGGCATCAAAAACAGTTGGGTGGCCTTGTGCCAGTCACTCTCTTTTAGCCTATCTCATCTCACAGGATTGCTGTTGTAGGCAAATATGACGACTGCAAAATTCAGATACTTGGCAACTCGTTCGTATTTATGACCTTTGTTGTGTCCCAAGATCATGTGATCACCTTTTGTGACCTTCTGACAAGCAAAGTCAATGGGAAAGCCAGATTCGTTTAACAACCAGGTTACTAACTTATCAACTGCAGTGATTTTCTTAACAATAGAGGGAAGAAAGGTCATAAAATGGGGCAAAATTCACTTAACAAATGTCTCACTTAATAGAAAGTTTAGGCTCAGTTGTTGTCATAAGTTGAGGAATATTGTATTATGTTTTCCTCTGAAAAAGACAGGAAAATTATGTCACTCCATTTTAGTAAAGCAGCAACAGGAGGTTGAAGTGACAGTCCTATGAGAATTAATGTGGCACTGCAATTATAAAAGATGAAGACAGCATGGTATTATTTAATTTTTGCATTTACAGTATGAAGAATATGAAGAATATGAAGAATATTTTTCTATCACTCTGCATTCACAGAAACATTTAAAAAGTAATTTCTATGTGCTAACACTGAACGATATTTGCAACTTCATAATAAAACAAAATGTACCTGCATCCTGATAGAGATGAAAAGCTGGGTCCTGGCTTTCCTTAAAAACACCAATAATAATAACATCATCTCCATCTTTCAGAAATTCTTGTACTTGTTTAATGGCCTGTATTTGTTTGGATGGAGGGCCAGCCTGTTCTATCATGTAATCAACAATCCCTGAAAACAAAAATAGTCTCTTATTATTGTCTAGAAAAGCATCCATTTAGTATATTATAATTGAAAAAACAAAGTTTACCATACCATACTTTTCTCTTGGCCCACTATAGTTAAAAGATTTGCCCTTGCGGAAGATCTTGAGAGAAGGGTATCCAGACACATCAAATCTCTTTGCAAGTTCTGTTTCAGCAACAGCATCAACTTTTGCTAGAGGGATTGGAGGAATATGCTTGTTAAGCTCCTTCGCTGCTTTCTCATATTCTGGAGCTAATCTTTTGCAATGCCCACACCTGTATCAGAACAAAAGCAGAAAGATTAAAGAAATTCTATTTAAAAAATTCCCAAGTTTTCTGTGAATTAAGCACAATGAAAAGAAAAAAGCATTTTAGGTGAAAGATAAAATAAGGTTTTCTCCATTTTTAAAAGGAAAAATGTTACTGTTATCCTTTTAGGTAAAAGTTATTTAAACATATATTTTGATATAATAGCGTTAAAATTATTTACATAGGAGTTTGCAATTGGTTGTGGGTGTAAATATACACAGTATTTATGGAAGTGGTATCTGTTGCCATGTTGTTTCACATCTGCCCTGAAGAAGGCAACTTGTCTATTGAAATAGTTAATATCTATATTATACATGGTATCTGATGAAATATAGGTGGCCATACATTTATACAAGCTATACCCCTGAACTGAGGGATGAATGCTACAGAGGGCTCCCCCCCACCCAAATAGGTTAAGTGCCTTGGACATGGAGCAGATTTAAGAGCTTCATGTAGACTCAAGTGGATGTGCAACTGATATGAAAAATATCAATTTGTCCATAATGAGCTGCTTTTCAATTCTAAAATTCAGATTATAATAGCATGGTTTCCAGGCAGAAATGTGATATTTGAACCAATAGAAGAAAGTTTTGAAATAAGGAAAGGCACAAGGCAAGGATGTCCTCTGTCCCCTCTGCTAATCATTTTTACTTTGGAAGTTTTAAATCGAAATATAAGACAAGATACAGAAATTAGAGGTTTAGAATTAAAAGGTGAAACATATAAATTACAAGCATTTGCTGATGATTTGGTATTCATTTTGGAAAATCCTTTGAAGATGATTCCAAAATTGTGGAAGAAATTG
The DNA here is from genome assembly GCA_024449315.1 of Daboia siamensis. NCBI lineage: Eukaryota > Metazoa > Chordata > Lepidosauria > Squamata > Viperidae > Daboia > Daboia siamensis. Next base: position 700,454 of record JAKJMR010017789.1, read on the forward strand.
GAACAATATGGTGAACTAGCGGGATTAAAAATTAATAAGGAAAAAACTAAAATAATAGTGAAAAATGTTACGGATAAGCAAAAAAATCGAATGTCAGAGATGATAGAAGTACAGATAGTGAAAAAGGTAAAATATTTGGGTATATATTTATCAGTTAAATGTTCAACATTAAAAGAAGATAACTATATAAGACTATTGAAACAAATAAAGTTAGACCTGGAAAAATGGAAGAATTTAAAATTGTCCTTTTTAGGAATGATAGCTACGATTAAAATGGATATATTCCCTAAGATTTTATTTTTGTTTCAGACAATCCCGATAAAATTTGGGGGACTTTTTTTTAAAGAGTTGGACTCTTTAGTTTTGAAGTTTATATGGCAGGGGGAAAAAGCTAGAATAAAAAAGAATACTTTGCAAGATACTAAAGAAAATGGGGGTTTTGGTTTACCTGAGTGGCCTTTGTATTATCAAGCATCAGTATTGACATGGGTGAAAAAATGGATAATGCTTAGGAATAAAAGGTTGTTATGCTTGGAGGGACATGATTTACAGTTGGGATGGCACGCCTTTTTATGGTATGGGAAAAACAAAATTCATAGATATTTTCAAAACCACTGTAATAGAAATGCTTTGATAATTGTATGGGGAAAAAGTCAAAATGAAAATATATGTAAAAATTCCAGGGTGGTTATTAATAATTGAAGCTTTTTCACATGTAAACTTGTTAGATTTTGAAAAAACATGGACATATAAAGATATTTTAAATATTGATGGAACATTAAAATCGAAGCAAGAACTGGAACATCAGGGTATCAACATGTCATGGTGGGTACATTTAAAAATACAAAATAGATATGAAAAAGATATGAAAATGTATGGATTTTATAAAGAACAAAACATGTTTGATAAAATATTACTAACATCTGATGAGAAACTAATTAAAAATTGTATAATTTTTTGTTAACTTTAGAGATGGAAAGTGAACAAATTAAAGGGACAATGACAAGATGGGCGGAGAATTTTGGTTATACTATAGAGTTAGAAGAATGGCAAAAATTATAGGAGAGAAATTATAAATTGACAATGTCAACTGCATATAAAGAAAATCTGTATAAAATGTTTTATAGATGGCATTTACCTCCAGCCAGATTAACAAAAATGTTTAAAAATGTATCAGGCAAATGTTGGAAATGTAAACATAATATAGGTACATATTACCATACTTGGTGGACATGTGATAAAGCAAAAGCTTATTGGAGAAAAATATATGCTTGGCTAGAAAATATATTAGGAGAACATGTAGCATTTAATCCCGAATTATTTTTATTAGGTATATTACCAGAAAAGACTGATAAACAAAATACATACTTGGTTCTACATATCATAACCGCAGCAAGAATAAGCTATGCACAATGCTGGAAAAATGAACAAGTACCATCAGAAGAAGAGCTAATAAAAAAGATTTTGAGATGCGCAGAGATGGACAGATTAATTGAGACTAAAAGACAAAGAAGTAACAGAAATATTATGAAACCTGGAATTTATTTTATAAATGGTTGGAAAAAAGAACCAAAGAGTGAGATTTGTATATGTATTAATGAATTATAAACTCAGTTCGCACGTTGTTTGGAAAATTAACATATGTATGTAAAGAATAAAAATGAAATATTTTTTTAAAAAGAAAATATGTGTAATCAGGGTTGAATGATGGAGTCCTTGGTGTTCTCTGAGTTTGGTTGTTTGCTAGCAGATGTTTTATTACCTGACTAGGTAATACCAAGGACTCCATATGTGAATCATACGTAAATACGATATAGCTTAAATAGGATAGGGTCAAATCTAAGTGTCAATTCTAAAATGAAATTCAAATTTGGCTCGGGAGTTCATGGCTTCCATGACGGCCATGGACCTGATGCAAGTAATTCAGGGCCCGACTCATGGGGGGGTGTCACACGCTCGATTTTGTTTTTCTATCTGGACAGTGGTTAGATGATCTGGGTGGGGGTTCTCCAATTATTATGCCCCTGTTATGGACCGATCATCATCTCCTTTGGCTGGCTTTCCGCTTCGCCACTCCCCGTCGTGGGGTTACGGAACCAATAAGATGGTTCCGCCCCAGATGCCTAATGGACCCTGAGCAGTTTCAGGTGGCGCTCGGGTCCCCGCCTGCCGCCTTTGCTCACAGCACGACTGATGCCTTGGTGGAAGCCTGGGAAAAGGCAACCACGGAGGCACTCAACTGTGTTGTACCCATAAAGAGCCTTGGTGGAGCAGTGGGCTGATGCCTCCTTAAGTAACACCAGCTGCCTGCAATTATTGCAGGTTCGCATCCCACCACGCTCAAGGTTGACTCAGCCTTCCATCCTTCCGAGGTAGGTAAAATGAGGACCCAGACTGTTGGGGGCAATAAGCTGACTTTGTAATAATGCCGCTTGGGGGGGGGGAGTGAAAGCCCTAATAAGCAGACATATACATAGAATGAAGGCTATTGCTAAGCACATTTGATTTGTGCTTAGATTGTAAGCCGCCCTGAGTCTTCGGAGAAGGGCGGGATATAAATGGGATTAAAATAAAATTTTAAAAAAATGTGGCCCCTGACCCAGCACAGATCCCAGTGGGCTCCATGGTTTTCTACAGAGCTCCGGGAGATGAAGCGTCAGAGACAGGGCCTTGAGAGCTGTTGGAGATCCACCCGGTCTGAATCCGATCGATTGCGACTGAGGTCCTCTAAGATATCGTGGTGATGAGGGCAGCAAGGTCTAACTACTTTGCTACCCTCATTGCGTCCGCAGATAATCGCCCAGCCACCCTGTTCAGGGTGACCCGCTCCCTCCTCAATCAGGAGGTGAGGGAGGAGCCCTTGCAGGGTCGTGCCGAGGAGTTTAGCCAACATCTGGCGGACAAAATCACTCGGATTCGGACCGGTCTGGACTCCGAAGGTGACACGAGCGGTCTTGGTGATGTTACCTGGGAAGAATTCGATCCTGTGACTCCGGAAGATGTGGACAGGATCATGGGGAGGCTGAGCTCCACCATGTTTTTATTGGACCCGTGCCCCTCCTGGCTGGTTTATGCGGCTCGGGAGGGGACACGAGGCTGACTCCCAGGCAGTGATAACTGCTTCTTTGAGTGAGAGTAGCTTTCCCGCCGCCTTGAAGGAGGCGGTGGTGAGGCCCCTCCTCAAGAAGCCTGCCCTGGACCCGGCTATTTTAAACAATTATTGTCCGGTCTCCAACCTTCACTTTCTTGCATCGTGGTGCATCAGCTTCCTCTGTTCCTGGAGGAAGCTGATTATCTGGACCCGTACCAATCGGGCTTTAGGCCCGGGTACAGCACGGAGACGGCATTGGTTGCACTGGTGAATGAACTCTGGAGGACTCGGGACAGGGGTTGTTCCTCTGTCCCAGTCCTATTAAACCTCTCAGCGGCTTTCGATACCATCGACCATGGTATCTTACTGCGGCGTCTCAGGGGGTTGGGAGCGGGGGGCACTGTTCTCCAGTGGTTCTCCTCCTACCTCTTGGGACGTTCGCAGTCGGTGCTGACAGGAGGGCAGAGGTCGGCCTCGAGGGCTCTCGTTTGTGGAGTTCCTCAGAGGTTGGTCCTCTCGCCTCTCCTGTTCAACATCTATATGAAGCCACTGGGTGAGATCATTCGTGGTTTGGGGGTTGGGTATCATCGGTATGCTGATGATACCCAACTCTTCATCTCTACCCCAAACCACCCCAGTGATGCCCTCGATGTGATGTCCGTTGCCTGGAGGCGGTTCGGGTCTGGATGGGAAGGAACAGGCTTCGGCTCAATCCCGACAAGACTGAGTGGTTGTGCGTGCCAGCATCTCGGGAAATTCAGGCTATTCCATCTTTAACCATGGGGGGATGAATTATTAACCCCCGTAGATAGGGCTCGCAACTTGGGTGTCCTCCTGGATTCACAGCTAAATTTGGAAGATCATATAGGAGCTGTGACCAGGGGGGCTTTTGCCCAGGTTCGCCTGGTGCGCCAGTTGCGACCCTATCTGGACCGAGATGCCCTGCGTACAGTCACTCATGTGCTCGTGACCTCTCGTATAGACTACTGCAATGCTCTGTACATGGGGCTGCCCTTGAGGACCACTCGGAGGCTTCAACTGGTGCAGAATGCAGCCGCGCGAGTTGTGATGGGGGTCTCTCAATACTCCCATGTAACACCTCTACTCCGCAAGCTGCATTGGCTTCCAGTTGCCCTCCGGGTGAGATTCAAGGTGCTGGTGATTACCTATAAAGCCCTAAATGGCATGGGTCCGGATTACTTACGGGAGCACCTGCTGCCGGCGTCTACTTCCCTTCGTACTGTGCGCTCCCACAGAGGGCCTCCTCAGGGTGCTGCCAGTCAGAGTGCCGGCTGGCGGCCCCCAGGGGGAGAGCATTCTCTGTGGGCGCACTAGCCCTTTGGAAGCAATTACCAGTTGAGCTACGGATGGCTCCTGATCTTCGCTCTTTCGGCCGTGATCTGAAAACTTACCTATTTGAACAAGCCGGCCTGGTCTAATGAGTTTGGGGTATTTTATTTAGTATTTTTAATTATTTATTGTAATGGGCTAGCTCTATTTAATCTTATTTTTAACTTTTGTATATTGTATTTTTATTGCCCTGTACACCGCCCTGAGTCCTTCGGGAGAAGGGCGGTATAGAAATTAAATTAAATTAAATTAAAAATAAATAAATAAATTTGAAACACATGTACCATATAAACATCTAATTGATTAAAATAATTCTGAATTTTCAAATCCAGTCTATAAGATGATAGCTATAAAAACAGATAATCTTGTACAGCCTTGAAATATTAGCTGTATTAAGTTTTTCAATGTATAAATCAGATTTAAAAAAAAAACAACCTGCAGGATTTTTAAATTTCAATGACCTGAATACTGTGAAATATGTGACCATTAAAACATTATCTATGGAGAGCAAACTTGGAAAGAAGTGCCACATTCCAATAGTGCTGGCTTATGCCAAAGGAGGGAAAAAATGTATGTATGATAAAATACTTTTTCTTACCATGGAGCATAGAATTCAACCAGAATTATGTCTGCTTCATTCACTGTTTCATCAAAGTTCTCTTTTGTTAAAACCAATGTAGCTTCAGGAGGAGGGATCCATTCAGGTTGTGAAACTTCTTTTACTTTAGCCACAATTTCTAAAAACACAATATTTTATTTTTAATTAGCAAAATTTGTATCAGTTTAACAAGTGTAATTTGGAAATGCATCTTATTCCAGAACAGAAGTCTAGGTCACTTTAATTAGGTCAGATTTCTACCTGAAGAAATACTTCAGCAAAGTTGAAACTGACAATGAGAATCAAACTTTATCTATTTATGAAGCTGTTCTGCAATCAGTTTTGAATTAGGCGAAATGTGAAAGAACTGGCTTTCACCAAGCAGAAATCAATCCATAATAAATATCATTTGGACATTTATTATTGATATTATCATCTTTGCAGCCATTTTTTTGAGATGGTTGGAAAACTGACTCATAGGTCCTGCTCCAATACAAAGGACACTATAAGAAAATATGCAAATCCTTAACCTGAACCAATATCTCATTCTAGATTTTCAAAAGTGCAATATAATTGAATGCAAACAAATAAATAAAGTACTCTTCCCAGAATTGCTTGTAAAATTAATAAGTAATCAAAAATTAATCAATAAATACATAATGGTATTGAAATAAAGTTTTCAGCAAATATAGGTTATGCTATAGGAATCCTTTGTACACATAATGATGTAGCAAAGCACTTGGGGCATCCTCTTTCCAGGTTTTGTCCATGAGACAATAAAGATTTACTTGTGCATTTGGAATAAATTGTACCTTGTGTCTAAATATGTTACTACCTACCAGTTTCTGTTCTTGAACCATCATAATCCACTGATTGTCCTTTCTTCAGAATTTTGATAGTTGGATAACCACTAACATCAAATCGACTTGACAAAGTAGAGGCTGATGTAGCATCTATTTTGGCAACAGGAATAGGTGGGTCATTTTCTTTTAATGTTTTGGCTATTTTTTCATATTCTGAAGCAAACTGCTTACAGTGCCCACACCTAAAGAAAATGAGAGAGTAAACGTGACAGGAGCTTGCTGTTTCTACAAAATTGAGAAACTTTAGATTAAGGACAGAGGCAATTTTATCTTAATACTATGTTTAGTTAGATAGCACTCTAATCACATAGGAAAGAATGAGTAAATAATTAGAAAAATAAGGATCATTGGTAGACTTCAGTGTTTGGGGGCCCAACACAAATGAAACCGTTCACCCAAATATGTTAGCTTTGTGCATTTATTTCTAATTTTTATACATTTTATACATCAGACTCAGACAATAAATATATAAAACCAAAACCTAACATGTTGTCAATCTGACTTTTGGGGAAATTTTTTCATAGGACAAGAACCCCCAGTAAACTCACCTCTCATAAGCTGGAATTCATAACAATTCAAAGAGGAATAGACTAGATGTACTGTTTCTATTTTAATAAGGCAGTTCTCTAAAAATTTCAGAATCAAGCTACTTTGGATTTTAAACACCAAAGTTCATCCTCTTAAATGTACCCAGAGGCTTACTGACTCTCACCCATCCACACATAGGCCAGAGTATTTTAAATAGCAGTATAGGTATTCACTTAAGTACCATTTGCTTAATGATCAAAGTTATACTGGTGCTGGAACTAGTCATTTGTGATCAGTCCTTACAGTCCTTTTATTGCAGCATCCATGGGGACAAAATTCAGATACTTGGCAACTAGCATGTATTTTTGATTGCTGCCGCATTCTAGGGTTATAGTGATCATCATTAACCATCCCAGGTGGCTTCCAACAAGCAAAGTCAATGGGAAAGCCAGATTTGCTTAATAAATATATGATTCACTAATTAACAACTGGTGTTTTTCTTAATCATTGCAAAACAAGACTTTAAAATTGGGTGAAACTCACTTAACTATGTCATTTATCACAGGAAGTTCCAATTGCAATGATAGTCTTAGTTGAAGGACTACCAATAAACCTGAATCAGTTTCAAAGATGAAAACAAAGAAGCAAAAGCATCATGCTTACCAGGGAGCATAAAACTCCAGAAGTACAGTATCTTTGCCTTCAACAAAATTGTCAAAGTTTGCATCATTCAACAGTAAAACACCATTTTCTTCTTCTACTTCTGAATTGTCTTCATCATCATCAATTTCCTCACTGACAACAGAATCTAATTTAAAGGAATACAAATTTCTCATATCTAAGTTCTGCATTATAATGTACATGAAATGCACTGCTACAAACCTATTTTAGCAATACCCAGATATTTAGAATGGACTATAAGAGACTATGCAAACAAATATCACACTATCTTTTCCTTAACCATGCTTCTCCTTCAAAACTTCAATTATACAGTGGTGTTCTTTATGCAGTCTTGCACAGCTTCTGAATCCCTAATGCTGAAGAAGCTCAGTATTTCCCTATTATTGCTATCTTAGAACTTATTAAGGATCTGGAAAGCCTTAATTTTATCTAGCATTTGGCAAATTATGCATTTTTACGTGGTCTTATAAGAAATAAGTGCAAAATATAACAGTGTTTTGGAGGAAATTATGAAATCAGGGTCACCATGCAACAAACTGCACAACAAAAATGTTGAACTAAAGTAGGGAATCTGTCGTTTTACATGTTTTAACCTACAATTCGTTACAAATAATATTAATAGCTGAGACTTCTTCAGAAACTGTGTAGATCAACACATTAGGAAGGCAAAATTATTGATGAAATACTATATTAACAAATATGTCTTCAGATAATGCCATCTGAACAAATTTTCCAAAGATTCTTAAATTCAAGGTTGTAAAACAGGGTGTTCAGCCATTCTGAAAGAATTGCGAGGTCAACAGAGTTTAAACTAATTTTAAATCCTTGCAAAACAGTTCGAAAAGCACATTTCAGGTTTAAACAATTTCTTCAGAATTCAAAACCATATGCCACATTTCTAAATCCAATTTTTCATTAATATGCGAAAGGAAAAAACTCCAGCTTACATTAGCCATAACATAACCTATCTTGACAGCATGTTTTTCAGAAGTTCTTAAATGATATTTCATAAACCACAATAAATTCATTCTACTTCTTTTAACAGGTGAAATTAAACATGTTGAAATGAATTAGGGGGAAAAGAAATGTTTACTACTTTAAATCAGTACAAATTCTATTTCTGATTACAATTTGCCTATGTAGAATAAACTAATTATAGAGTTAGGCAGATTTAATTACATATGGTTAAATCAACATAATTTTAAAGAAAACAAACATATCATCCCAAAAGATCTAATTTATATGCCACAATAAATAATTGGCACATTCTAGCATAAACATGCTTATTGTGCAGCAGAAAACATTGTTTCCATAGCCTGCAAGAGCTGAGGCAGTTAAGGATGCAGATGTGCATTCTGTCCCTTGTTTCCTCTTTCTGCATTCACACACAAACACAGGAGAATCATCACTTAGTAATGATTATCTGGCATCCTTTATAACTGCTTTTCCTGCTTGTGGAAATCAGTGACTGAACTTGAGAACTTTTCATGAAAAAATATGTTTTCTGCATTTATAATAAAAAACTGTTTTCATGTGCAAATTCTAAAAAGTTAGGGGGCAAGAAAAGGATGAAATATTGCATTAGCTAAGTGTATTTTAACAAGATGATTCCAAAATTCTTAAGTCACTTTAAAAATTCAACATTGGTCCTGACAACAGTTTAATTCTTCCTAAATCCCAACAAGACGATCAGTTTTGCCCTACTGTTGCCCAATATTAAGGGAAACACTGCTCTTGAATATGGACATTCCATTTATTTATAATTGGTAAAACAAACAATGTGCCTTCTCCCCAGTACTGAAAGCAGGAATTTATAGTAGAGCTTACCCTAATCATTTATACTAATGTATGGTCCTTTTTTGCCAATTGTGCCCAAAAGCAGCATGAAAACTAAACGATTACGTAAAGAAATAACACATGTGGATGTTAAATACGATCAATTCGAGAAGCCCGCTCGGCATTAGGGGTCTCTTCCACACCTTTTGTCTCTTCTGCTTTATGATCTCTCGTTTGTCTACCAGCACTTACCCAATCCAAAAGGCCTTTCGCTTGTACTGATAAGGAAAGAGTTACTTCTACATTTTTCTTACTTCCAGTAAAATGGAATAAGTCAACGATTCTCAGCGTAAAGAAAGGGTTTTTTTTTTTCTCTCGACATAAATTCTTACCTCCCTCTTCTTGGCATCTGGCTAATACAGCAAGCTGCGCCAGTACTAGGATAAACGTTAGCAGGCACATTCTTCTGATGTTCATTGCAGCATCAATGTCCTCTTTCACGTCCAATTTTTCTCGGCAACACGCCTCCTCCACGCTCTTCCCTTAAGAAAAGAAAGCCTCTTCTTCCCAGAAGGCGAATTTACAGGAAGTCGTGCGTCCTGATTGGCTAACAAAGCAGTGAGACTCCTGAATAGTCAACCAATCCAAGAGCGACGTATGATGAAAGAAATGAAAGTTGTGTTTTAAGAAGTGACTTTCAGCAGGAGTGGGGGAGAGGATCAATTTCAGAAAGTGGAACGTCCCTGCGCCTGCATCCCCAACGGCGAATCTTGTCTGTTTGCACGAAGAAGGTGTGGCGGTAAACACAAAAGAAAGCCCAGTGAAGTGTGTCACAGTATGTGCGACTTCTTTTTAAACTACAAAACTCCTCTGACGTGCCCCTCACGGATTGGCTATCCTGGAAACTACCAATCACGACTTACCACTCGTTTGGATAGGCAAACAAATTCTGGGGTGGAGCAAAAGAAAAGCGGATTAAAAAAATGGGGGCGGGGAGGTATGGGGTTCGGTTAGTCCGACGGGGTCAAGACACTTCTCAGTGTTGGATTGGTCTGTGAGGGACAGAAATAATCAAGAGGGCGGGTGAGCCGTAGCCGCTTAGCCTGGCCCACGTCAGTTGAGCAATGGGTTGGCTCTAAGGCCTTGAAGTAGCCTTGTTAAGAAGAACATATGTGTTAATGTTATTAGCAGAATAAAGTGTAACTACTAACTATTATTTCACAGGCTTATTGCAGAATTTTGGATGGAAAGTATACTGGAATGTTCAGGATTGAGGCCTTTGTCTTTTAACACAGATGCAGATCTTGAGGAAGAATTTGGGTTTGGATAACTATTTTGAATCTGCCAACCTAGCAGTTCGAAAGCACGTAAAAATGCAAGTAGAAAAACAGGGACCACTACGGTGGGAAGGTAACAGCGTTCCGTGCGCCTTTGGCGTCTAGTCATGCCGGCCACATGACCACGGAGAAGTCCTCGGACAAGCGCTGGCTCTTCGGCTTTGAAACGGAGATGAGCACTGGCCCCCTAGAGTCGGAAACGACTAGCACACATGTGCGGGGGAACCTTTACCTTAACTATTTTGAAAGCTTATCAAAAGTTAAATATCATGTAGGAACATTATATTCTTGGGCAACAGTGTTACTTAGTGAAAACAGAGTTTTTTCTGTATAATACATTATCTGGTAAAACTAGCTCCCCAAAATTGATGTTTATTCTTCTGTGGGAAGTCAGCTCCCCAGAGAAGGAAATATTAAAAGGGCAGAAAAATATTTTTCCTAAAAAGCATGCCCAGTTTTCTTAATAGTCCCAGGTCTTCTTCCCCCAAGCAGAAAACCAGTTTATAGACATGCAAATGTAAACCATCAGGAAGGTTGCAGCCCCCCAGTTGGGAGATTAAAAACACAAAAACACCTAAAATCTATATACCCCAGCCCCAGGGAAGCAGGACATGACCTTTAGACATAATAGGATTAACCCATCACAATCAGAATACCAGAAAGGCACAGTCAGATTCAGGTCCAAAGTTCATGACACAGGAAATAGCCTCAAACAGGAACAGAAAGCAGCTCCAAACGAAAGGCTCCAGAGGTTATAAAAATCTACTCCCTACATTTGTTCAGCCCTTCTTTTCTGCCAGTCATTTTCCTGTCTGGCTCTCCTCTTTAATAAACTACAACCTTCTTCCAAAAGCAGTTACCATGTTTATTCCCAGCTTGGATGAACCATAATGAAGATTTTTCTTCTAACACTTTTAAACTTTTGTGAAAAAACATTTTAAAAACAATGCAGCACTATAATGAAGAGAAAACAGAATATAGATTGGTTCACCTATTGCTGAGTACATCATCTCAATTGAATGAGATACAAGCAACTCCCCAAAAGTTGTTTTGTGATAATCAGAATTTAATAGATTAAATAGGATGTATCCTGGTTGAAAATCCAGTCCATTTTCGTATTTTTCCTATTCTTCAATTTTTATTTGTTACTAGGATGTAGATATGCTATTTAATATTCTCTGTAATATAAAACCTCCCAAATGAAGGGAGTATTAATGGAAACAGCCTATAAAGATATCATTGTTAGGAAAATGTCTTTTATTTTTCTTTAATTTACCAAGTTATCTCTTTAAAGTATTGCCTTTATCTGTCACATCATTTGTAGCATTGAGTTTCTCTGACTTTATTCAGTCGCTGGTTTAAATATTGTTAGATGGCTAGTATCAAAAGCTTGGGATACCATAGAATTGAAGGAATTTTATTGTGCTTAAGGTTGATGTTAGTAATATTGATATTAGTAGTGATACTTAGTAATCATCTTTGTTTATGTGTAAGCAGCTTTGTAGGTGCTTTATATTGGGAAATTAGTTATATAAAAGCAAATGTTTCATGCTTTAGGTACAGGTGATTGCTTACATGAAAAGAGCATGGTAAGGGGAGGGGGAAAGGAGCTGTGGTGGAGCCTGGGTTGTTGTGTATGAGTCATCATGTAGGAATTATTTTTCTGTACCTTTTGGTTCCTAGTACCAAGACCAGATCTCTTTGTTCTGAAGGGGTATAAAAGGTGGAAGACATCTTTCCTGGTTGTTGCCTTCATCTCTCTACCAGCCACGAAGAGAGATGTGGTCACCCAACTCTATTTTGATCAAAATAAAAGTTTGCTTGCTGAAACCTCGGCTCAGGAGTTTCTTTTGGTTCTTTTAAATTCCTGAGTAATGCTGGGGCAGTTGTGAGGCTAAGTGTAAAACCTTACAGAATTAAAAAGAAAATATAGGTAGCCCTTAGAAGTACATAAGTTTAAAAATAAACTATTGTCCCCTGGAGGGGAGGGGGGGAAATGTACCTGGAGGGGAGGGGGGGAAATGTACCTACAAGGTTATGGCTTCCTTTATGTACTATTGTTTATTGCCCTTTCATCTATATAACCTTGTTTATTCATTTTGTTTGCCTGTTTCTTTAACTGCAGTATTAATGCATTTTTTCAAATTCTGTCTGCAGGCACAAAACCCCCTTTTTCTGGTTGTGTTGCTTTAAGAGCAAGAGAAACAGAAAGGAAGAAGGGAGGGGTCTGATCTTTTTAACTATTTTATTTCTTTCTGCTTAGAATTCTGGGTTGAGGAAGGAGGGGTGGATGTGAAATTTAATACTCATTCTTGCAGTTTCAACATGTAGAGTTTGATACAAAACTATTTCAGTAACTCAATATCTTATTAAGCCTGTTTAATTTTTTTGTGGAGTTGCTTTTGTTGCTTTCTTTTTTATGTTTTTATGAGCATGTGACGGACACACTGATAGAAAGTAATACCTAAGAGAATTGAAGGAATTGTAATTCAACCCTTGTTTAAAACGAAGGATTGAGAAAATTTTGGGGATTATAAATGAGCTATGTTGTTTTGAATAAAGATTTGTCTGCAAACAAACTCAAACAGAGCTTTGTTGGCTCTTTACTAATCAATTCCTTTGTAAATACAGACAAAGGAATGGGTAGGAGGGGGGAGGTTTACCCAGAAGTGGGGAAAAAGAGGTAGCCAGTGGCATTTTTTGTTAGATGTTTTTGTGCCAGCCATGGCAGTTCCCCAAAAAAGGTCATCAGATGGGAGCAAAGAGGCATCTTTGCTCCCACTGATGGGTCAGGGGTCTACGGCCCCTGCAGCCCCATTGGAGAGAGTTAATTGGTAAGGGAGGGACTGAGGACCCCCATAAATACCTCTGCTCAGGGGCTCCTCTTGCGCTGATTGCTTGCTCTCTCTTTTGTTGCTGTCTTGTGGGAATGATCCATGAGCTCAATCCAGGCATGGATGCCTCCATGCCAGAGAACTCTTTCTATTTACTTTATCGTTAAATAAAGCTTCATTTGATTGCATCCCTGCATGCTGCCTTTTACTTGGAAGCACCTTAACGAGCCATCGGTCTCGTGAGTCCATCTCACAAATTGGTAGCAGAGGATGGTTTAAGGCAATGCTTCCAAGCCAGCAGCTAGAAGCAATGATGCCTGGAAGTTCCAGCAAGAACCCATTTGAGACGGATGGCAGGAGATCCCCGATTGTGACCAGGAGTCTTCAATCAAGGATGGCAGCCCTGCATCCAGCCCCTGACGCAAGCTTTGCTCCAGGTGAGAGCACAGATGACGTCTATTCCCCCCAGAGGACCCAGCGGAGTGCCAGGGACCCCTTTGCATGCCTCCCCACAACTGCAAGCCACAGAGGGAAGCATGGAAGGCTTACAGTCCACCCAAGACTGCCCAGACACCGGGGAAGTGGCCAGGGACCAGGCCACCCCCAACGTGGACCAGATGACTGAACGGGAATGCAGGGAGCTGCTCCGAATGCTCCTTGCAGCACAAAGGATGCCACAAGCCTCTCCACGAGGCATGCCAGCGCAGGGGGCCTCTGGACACCAGGTAAGTCCTTCCCCAGCGCCCACGAGGCCCCCTAACATGGCACTGGCCACCCTGGGGGACCCCGGAACCCTGGAGCTTTTGGCGGGAAATTTCCTGTCCTGCAACCCCAGAGGGCTCCCAGTGAACCCCCGGGCCTTCCAGCCTACTTTTTACCGCCGCCCAGACGCCCTGCTTGCCAGATCGTCTTCAGGGGGCCTCCAGATGAGGCCCCCTCCTCCAGCGCCGTCTTCAGCCGCCTCCAGGGTCATCAGGACCAGCGATGGGCTCAACCAGGCAATCCTGGACGTCTCTGTGCCATCCCGGCCCCATCCTGCAGTGAGTGTTCCAGTGCCGGGGGGGGGGGCTTCAGGAGGAATCTTCGGGGCTTCTGAGGCCTTCAGCCCCTCTTTGGACCCAAATCCCGGCCTGCAGGCCTAGGCCTGGGCCTGGCCCAGAGGCAGAGAGAGAGACATCCGCTCCCTCCGCCTCCTGGGCTCAAATGAGTCCTGAGCATGCCCAGTCGGGGCCATCCAAAAATCAGAGAAAAATACCACCACCTCCCAGCAGAGGGATCCCTCTTCCATTCACCTCAATGGAGAGCTCACAGATGTATATAAATGCACAAAGAGCTGGGGAAAATCTCTTTCATTCCCAGACCTCTTCATCTGCTTCTGCACTCTCAAATAAATTTGAAAAACTGCGTCTTGGGGGGGGGGGGATTTCAGCAGCTGGAATAAAGAAGTGCAGGTATGTCTATTAGAGCAATGGACTCTAGAGATGGCTCTGGACCACCCACCTCTTCCCTGGGGACCCCAAGAAGAGTGGTATCATAGGAAAGCATATACCACTCTACTGAGCTCACTGGATGCTAACTTGTACCCCAGCATTCCAGATGGGCTCACAGCTGGTGAAGTTTGGGGGTTATTATACAATTTATTCAACATCGACACCATCGGTTCGATCACCAGACTCACAACTGAGTTTTACACCACCAGACTGAGGTTTTGGGCTAACATGGCTGAGCACCTGGGAAAATTGAAGGCGCTCAGGGCAGAACTGATGTTCAGAGACTACCTTGTACCTGATGCGAACATGGTCACCGTCATTCTGGCTTCCCTGGACAAAAATTGGAGCAGTTTCATTGTTTCACTGGAGGGGACAACGAAGGAAGTCATGACTCTGTCCTACCTCACAGGGAGGCTCATTGAGGAAGTCAGAAGGCGAAGAGATGCAGGAGAGTACGCCAGAGCCACCACCCAGTGAGCAACAGGAGGCACCACAACTCAGAGCAGCTTAATGCTTTACTTAAGTGTTTCATCTGTGGCTCTGAGGGGCATCTGAAGAAGGACTGCCCCCATCATCAACAAGGCCCCAAGCGTGGTCCCAATCAAAGAAGGGGCAAGGGGCAAGGAAGGGGGCATGGCGGGGGCAAAGATAGTGCCAAGGGCAATTTTGTGGGTACTTGTGCTCTCACCCCCACCACAAAGGCTGATAGCTCCACTGGCTTATGGTTACTAGACTCTGGAGCTTCATCTCACATTACCAATATGAAACAAGGGTTTAAAAGGTTAAAGAAAATTAACTCATCTGTCAAGGTGGCCAATGGTGATAAGGCTTTGGTTGTTGGGGAGGGCACTGTCTCTGTACCCGGACTGGGAAATGTTGAAGGGGTACTGCATGCTCCCTCCATTGCCAACAATCTGTTAAGCATTATCAAATTATGTGACGATGACAAGGTGGAAGTTTTATTTCGCAAAGGGGGAGGTCATGTAACCTGGAACCGGAGGGTCATTGGAAGTATTGCCATCATAAATGGTTTGCCATACTTCTCCCCTGAGAACTCAGCCACAGAAGACAGTCCACCGGGTGCCACCTCAGAAGGGGCCTGCGCACGGAAAGAGAGAAAGCCCCCACAGCCAGCCCCAAAGCTGTCTAAGGAGCGCAAGGCCGAAGCGGTTGCACCCAAGCCACCTCAGCCAGCCCCACGGCTTTCCAAGGGCACTGTGGACAAGAAACCTGAACCTCAGCAGGCACCTAAAGCACCGCTCAAGGCAACCAGAGCCAAGAGGGTGTCAGTGGGGAAGCCGCTCCACGATAAGTGTGTCCATCTCCTACACCGAAGATTAGGTCATTCGAGATTCCCTGTGGTTAAAAAGACGGGAGAGTTTGCTGAGGGAGTCCAGCTCAAGGATTGTGAGGTGTTCTTGGACTGTGCCATCTGTAAGAGGGCAAAGAGGAAGCCTGCCCCCATCCCTAAGGTGTCACAACGTAAGACCCAATACCCGTACCAACTAGTACATGTTGATTTGGTTGGGCCATTCACTCCATCCCTAGGGAAAAGACAGTATTTTCTCACAGCCGTTGACGATTTTTCACGTTACGGCCATGTATATACCCTCAAAGAAAAATCTGAAGCCTTTGACGCCATAAGATCACTGTACAACTTTGTAGAGACCCAGTATAAGTCCAAGATCGCACAACTGCAGATCGACCACAGACCTGAGTTCATGTCCCGAAAATTCCAGGAGTGGGTAAGGCGTAAGGGCATCCGCCACTTTCTTACAGTGCCCTTCACTCCTGCTCAAAACGGCGTAGCTGAGAAAAGAAATGGGATCCTGCAAACTATGGTGCGTAGTCTGATTGCGGACGCTGGGGTCACGGAATCATACTGGGCAGAGGCGGTGAAATACGCCAATTACACCTTAAACCACACCTGGAGCAGTGTTGTGGACCAGACCCCATATTTCCTTGTCCACGGTAGGAAACCAAGTCTGGGACACTTACGTGTGTTTGGCTCCTATGCTTGGGTGCACATCCCCAAGCAACTGCGGAAGAAGGGGAGATCTGTCTCCCAGAGACTAGGGTTCTTTGGCTATGCTCCTGGCTCCAAGGCCTATCGTTTCATGGGAGAAGGGGGCAGGACTGTGACTTCCCAATCTGCCTCCTTCGAAGAGGACTCCAATTGGACCCAGATTCACTCAAACGATCTGAGCCCATATGTCAACCAAACCAGCAAGGACACACCGACCACGACATCACCTGAGACGACCATATACCCTGCCACCAACGAGAGCGAGGAACAAGATGAAGATGTCATCCTACCTGGTTCAGATGGGGAGGATGAACCATCCAGTCCCGAGGTGACGCCTCAGAGACCTGCGATACCCAGCACCTGGGACCGAGGGTCTTCAATCCCGGTTGTGAAATGCCAGCTAACAAGGAACCCGCGGAACAAAAAGGCGGTGAGTGGCAGGAGGTCAGGAGGTCAAAGCGGTCCAACAAAGGGATCCCGCCAAAGAGAATCGACATTGGGCACATCGCGTCTGTTAACAGCGTTGTGGTCACCCCAAAATCCTTCTCTGACATCCAGGAGCTGCCCATCGAAGAACAGGAGAAATGGCAGCTCGCGATGGAGCAGGAGATGGCGAGCCTGAAAAAGCTCAAGGTCTTCACCCCCCAGCAACCACCAAAGGAGAGGAAAGTCATTGGCACAAGGTGGGTTTTCAAGGCCAAACCACTTGCCAACGGCCTCTACCTGTATAACGCCCGTTTGGTAGCTCAGGGGTTCGCCCAGTGCTACATGGAGGACTACGGGGAGACCTACTCTCTAACCATCCATGCAGAGAGCGTCAAGGCCGCCCTCGTAACTGCAGCCACTCTGGGGGAGGAAGTCTTCCAATTCGACATCCAGACGGTTTACCTCCACGCCAACTTGGACCGGCAGATCTACGTGAGGGCCCCTCCTGGCTACCAGCAGGAAGGGGGAAACACATGGCTGCTCCGAAAAGGGTTATATGGCCTCAAGCAGTCGGGGAAACTATGGTACGACTGCCTTAGAAAAAGTTTAGAACGAGTTGGTTTCAGTGCATCCCATGCAGATGAATGTGTTTTCACACGCAACTCCAAGGGTACCACAGAACGGGTGTTAGTTTATGTGGATGACCTCCTATATATAGGGCCTTACAAGGAAGGGTGTGATAAATTTGCCAAGGCCCTGGGGGAAAAGTTTACCCTGAAGTCTTTGGGGCGGGTTGACAGGTACTTGGGTGTGCACATCTTGGCCACTAAGGAGGGGTTCGCCCTATCTCAGAAAGTAAAGATTGAGGAGTTACTGGCCAAATGCAAAATGGCAGAATCTAACCCAATGTGTAGCCCGATACAAAGTGACTATTACAGTCACACTCACAAGGACAGTCCTGAGTTCACAGATAATAAGCTTTACAGATCTGTGATTGGCTCCTTGCTATATATCATATCATGACATAGCCTTAGCTGTGAATCTACTGTCCAGGCATATGGAACACCCAAAGGATTTCCACTGGATTGCTGTTAAGAGGGTACTTAGGTACCTCAATGGCACGACCAATGCTCTCCTTGTGCTGGAGCCAGAGAAGGGGAAGACGGCCCAGCTCTCCGCTTACTCGGACGCAGACTGGGCTGGTGACACTAAGAGTAGACGGAGCACCTCTGCTTTCCTCATATTACTAAATGGCTGTCCTATCCATTGGCATGTTAGGCAGCAAAAATTTGTTTCTCGCTCCACGGCCGAGGTGGAATATGCCAGCCTGTCGGACACGGCCAATGATTTGATTTGGTTTGATGCTCTGATAATGAGCATCTGGGCACCTCCTCCTCTGCCCATCCAAATTCAAGAGGATAATACGGCTGCAATTGCAATCTCGGGTGCATATGCAGTGGGCTCTAGGTCCCGCCACATAGACATATGCTATAAAAATATCAGGCAGCTTGCCAAAATGGGGTTCATACATGTTGAGCATTGTAATACAACTGACCAGAGAGCTGACCTGTTCACCAAACCTGTTCCCATTGACCGGCAGAACCTTCTGTGTAAGTGTTTGTGTTTGGTCTTCTGAACGTGTATATGCATGTCTATGACACCTGCTTGCCCTCTCACATACATTCACTGGTCTCTGTCATTGGCTGGCAAGAAGGGGAATTGTTAGATGTTTTTGTGCCAGCCATGGCAGTTTCCCAAAAAAGGTCATCAGATGGGAGCAAAGAGGCATCTTTGCTCCCACTGATGGGTCAGGGGTCTACGGCCCCTGCAGCCCCATTGGAGAGAGTTAATTGGTAAGGGAGGGACTGAGGACCCCCATAAATACCTCTGCTCAGGGGCTGCTCTTGCGCTGCTTGCTTGCTCTCTCTTTTGTTGCTGTCTTGTGCGAATGATCCATGAGCTCAATCCAGGCATGGATGCCTCCATGCCAGGGAACTCTTTCTATTTACTTTATCATTAAATAAAGCTTCATTTGATTGCATCCCTGCATGCTGCCTTTTACTTGGAAGCACCTTAACGAACCATCGGTCTCGTGAGGCCATCTCACATTTTTATCTAAAATTTACATTTTTGGAAGTCTTGGTGATAAAAGCAATAGCTAGGACACAGAAGCAGCCACTGAAGGGAGGGAACCAGGTGATTTGCAATTCATATACCCTGACTGAGGAAGTATTCAGGAATGTATCCTGATGATGCAGTAAATGTGCTGCTTGTCAGAATCCAGTTTGTAACAAAGACATGGTCAGATATTTCAAGACCAGGGCTTTTTTTTCTCACAGAACGCTCAGAACGGAGTTCCGGCACCTTTTTTGGATGGAACCTTGTAGGATAGGCAAGGCGGGTTGTATGACATGTTTGAGTTCCGGCACTTTTTTCTTATTCAAAAAAAGCACTGTCAAAGAGATAGGAGAAACTAGATGATTGGACTACAAAGTGCATAGATGATTTATTGAAGAAAGCTCAGAAGTTACATGTCTAGAAAGACACAAGGAAGTAGGAATGGCACGGGTCAGGAGGAACACATGCTTTGGGTGTGGCCAACACGGACATTTTAAGAAAGATTGTCCCGTGCAACAGAAGGAAATGCAAGTGTACAAGTTAATGGAAGGGGATGAGGAGCAATATGGGGGGGGTCAAGGGCGCTTTATATTTAAGTCCCATGCGGTCGTGTGTTCAGCGGATGCATTCCATGAGCCTAAGAAGCAGGATCCAAGAATGCAGGAATCTAGGAAAGATGCCGAAGGTCAGCAAACTCAGAGAGTTCGATGTAAAGCATCCAGAAGAATGGCCATCTTACCTCTTGCAAGTGGAGAACTATCTACGAGCAAACCAAATTGCAGAGGAAGGCCTAAAAGCCGCCACGTTGCTATGCGTGTGTGGACCAGCAACTTTCGACCTAGCAGAGAATCTTTTCGTGCCAATGCCCATTGAAGCAGTATTGTTTGCAGACCTTAACAAGAAGCTGACCGGGCAGCCCAAGATGTCGGAGATGGCATGGTGTTTTAAATTTGACCAAATAGTGCAGCTACCTGGAGAGACAGCTTCAGAGTTTATCACGGGCCTTTCCAGGTTCTTGAACTTAGAGGAACAACTAAGAGACTGGCTCGTCTGTGGCCTTCAAGACAGAACCCTCCAGCAGAGACTGTTTGCTAGACCCAATCTCACATTCTCTTTTTTTTTTTTGAATAA
Organism: Daboia siamensis; assembly: GCA_024449315.1. Classification (NCBI taxonomy): domain Eukaryota; kingdom Metazoa; phylum Chordata; class Lepidosauria; order Squamata; family Viperidae; genus Daboia; species Daboia siamensis. Next base: position 720,703 of record JAKJMR010017789.1, read on the forward strand.
TTTTTATTAAATATTTACAGACACATATACAGTAAATATATACATTCCAAATTAAGAAAGAAAGGGAGAAGGACAAACAAACATTTAACAAACATACATATAAACTAACTGGGGGTTAAAATCCCCTGTACAGTTACCTATAGTTACATCCCGGTAAATCTTAAATCTTATTTAACGTTGTCTATTTCGACTATTAAATATTATCATAAAAATTACTATGAAGTGTCTATTCTAGATTTGTTCTATTTTTTAACCAATCATACCATCGTTCCCAGTTGGTGTAATACATAGATTCTTGTTTCTGTTTTAATATATAGGTTAGTTTATCCATTTCAGCGCAATTCAAAATCTTATTAATTAACATTTGGTCTGTTGGAATATTTATATCTTTCCATTGTTGAGAGAAGGTTATTCTCGCTGCTGTTGTAACATATATAAAAAGATACCAATCTTGTCTATTAATTAGTTTTGGTTTTATACCAAGTAGGTTAGAGTCCGGAAGCAGAGGAAAAGTGACACTAGTTATTTGTTTTAACCAGTTTTGGACCTTCTCCCAATATTTCTTACTCTGAGGGCAAGCCACCACTGATGAAAAAAAGTACCCTTGGCCAGTCTACATTTCCAGCATTTATCAGAGGCGTCTGGAAACATTTTGGCTATTCTAGCTGGCGGCAAATACCATCTATAAATCATTTTGAAATAGTTCTCTTTGAATGCTGAAGATAATGTTATTTTCATCGTTCTGGCCCATATTGTCTGCCATTCATCTAGTTGGATCGACCTCCCTATATTTCTCCCCCAGGCTATCATTGTATCTTTCATGATCTCATCATCTATGTATCTGGCTAGGAGGAGATTGTATATTCCAGAAATAAATTTATGTCCGGGGTCTTCCAAGCTTTTATCAAGGGGTTGACTAGTTTGGGAGATGCCATATTCCTGTTTATCCTTAGAAAACCTGGTTTGGATTTGAATATATGACCACCAATCTAAATCTATACCTTTTATCTGTAAATGTTCTCTAGATTTCAGGTTCTCTCCTTCGTCCATCAAAATCTTGTAGGACCAGTTTCTTTTCAGATTGTAAACAGTTGGCTGGGTTGTTATCTCCAATGGGACCACCCATTTGGGAATCTTGGTATACATTTGTTTTTTAACTTTTTGCCAGATTCTAATCAAAATTCTCCTAATATAGTGGTTAGTAAAGTACTTGGATGGAGTTTTTTGATATGACCATAAAGTTGAGTGCCATCCTTGGTTAAGGTCAAAGCCTTCAATAGTTAATATACGTTTCCTCGACAGGGATACCCAATCTTTAATCCAAAGGAGTGCAGAGGCTTGGTAGTATAACTCCCAGTTTGGAAGTCCCAATCCCCCCCTTGTTTTGTGTTCCTGGAGCATTTTTTCCTTTATTCATGGTTTTTTACCCCGCCAAACAAATTTCCCTATTGCTTGATCCAATTTCCTAAAAAAATTGTTATCTAAATTTACGGGGGCCGTTTGAAATAAAAAGATCCAATGTGGGAGAATATGTCCCTTAATTGTGGCAATTCTGCCCAAAAAGGATAATTGAATATTTTTCCACTTGTCAAGGTCTTGTAGTGTACTAGCAAATAATTTATCATAATTCAGTTCTTTAATATTAGAACATTTATTGGTTAATTCAATTCCCAAGTACTTTACTTTTTTAACAAATTTTAATCCCATAATTCCTTCTATTTCTTTTTTCTTTACATCAGTTAAGTTTTTGGACAACATTTTGGTTTTTTCTCTATTAATTTTCAGTCCTGCCACCTCACATATTGTTCTATCTTTTTTACTAAATTTGGCCCAGAAATTAAGGGGTCCTCTAACACAAACACCAAATCGTCGGCGAAAGTTTATATTCTTCTCCTCTAATTTTGAGGCCCCTAATAGACTCATCTTGTCTAACTATGTCAAGAAGTGGTTCCAGAGCCAAAACAAACAATAATGGAGAAAGAGGACAACCTTGTCTAGTGCCCTTAAAAATTCCAAATTCTCCAGACATCGCTCCATTAAAAAGCAGCCTAGCCGACTGTTCAGAATATATTGTTTGAATTGCATTCATAAATTTAGGGCCAAATTCCATTATTTTTAATTAATGCATAATAAATTTCCAATTAACTCTGTCAAAAGCTTTTTGTGCATCTACAAATATCATCGCCATGGGCTTATCTGAAAATTTCTGGTAGTACTCCAATACATTTAAAATTATTCGCACATTATCATTAAGATGTCTATCGGGTAAAAAACCATTTTGGTCTTGGTGAATAAAGTGGGAAAGAAATATTTTAAGTCTTTCTGCCAAAATGGTCGTAAAAATTTGTGGTCTACATTCAATAACGAAATTGGTCTATAATTTTGGATCAACATCAAATCCGAATCAGGTTTAGGAATTAAGGAAATGTGAGCCTCTCTCCAAGATTCGGGCATTTTTGCATCAGTTAAAATGTTATTAAATATATCCCTTAATTGAGTACCTAATAGGTCAATAAATTCCTCGTAAAATTCACAAGGCAGGCCATCCGGGCCTGGAGTTTTCCCCCCTGTTTGTTTTTTAATAGCTTCCTCAACTTCATCTATGGTTATTTCCTTATTCAAAAGTTGTCTAAAAGAATCTGAGATCAGTTGGGGGCAATAATTCTGAAAATATTGTTCTAACTTACTTTGTGGACATTCTTCCTCACTATAAAGTAGTCTATAAAATTCTTGTGCGATTTTTAGTTTTTGTTCCTTATTAATCACCAGGTTACCATCCTGATCTTGTAAATAGTCTATCCTTTTTGCTCTTTGTTCCTTTCTTAATCTGTAACTTAACCACTTCCCCGGTTTATTAGCATGTTCAAAGTACTTCTGCCTACTCCTCTTAATTTTATCTGCCAGCTCTTTTTGATCAATCAAAAGAATCCCATGCTTAATCAAATCTTTTTTTTCTTTATACTGGGAATTTTGGGGATCTAATTGCAGCGCTTCCTCAATGTTTGATAATTTTGAAAATAACTCAACTCTTTTTAATCTTTCTTGTTTCCAACTGTGGGCCGAATGTTTTATAGCGAGCCCTCTCACTACTGCTTTAGCTGTGTCCCAAATAATTTGCAGAGAGGTATCCTCTCTTTTGTTTTCTATAAAAAAAAATTCTAACTCCTTTTTGGTACTTTTGAGAAATTCCTCATCTCTCATTAAATCTAGTCTCATAGACCACCTCGCCCTTTTTTGGGGGGGTCCTGCCCATTTGACTATTAAAGAGTGATGGTCTGCCCATACATTGGTGTTTATCTCTACCTCTATGATGGTCTCTTTGATCTCAGATGTCGACCAAAACATATCTATTCGAGACCATGAATAGTGCCTGGGGGAAAAATAAGTAAATTGTTTCTGAGTAGGATGTAAATCTCTCCATACATCTGAAAGTCCAATTTGAGTTACTAACTTATTCCATCTTTTAGGCAGAATTTTCCTTTGTCTTTTTATGTACTTTGGGGGGCCTACCCCTGGTTCGTAGTTTTTATTGACATCTTTAATCGCATTAAAATCCCCCAAAATACAGATATTTTCATAATCAAGATCAGTTAGTTTCTTATATAACTTTTTAAAAAAAGTTTTCTGATCCGTATTAGGCGCATATATAACTACTAATAATACCTGTTTGAAACCTATTTTAGTTTCTAGCACTAATATTCTTCCCTCTTCATCAGAGTATACTTGTTGTGTCACTAATCCTTTGCGGTCATACACAGCAATACCTCGTTTTTTCTGATTGGCCAAGGATACATATAATTTCCCCAATTGGGGGCACTCTAATACTTTTTGATGGTTTTTACATATATGAGTTTCTTGTATACAAATCAAATCGCAATTTTGTTTTCGTAAGTTAAGCCAAATTCTTTTCCTTTTAGCAGGGGCATTTAATCCATTAATATTAATGGAAAACAGATATAATTCTTCCGTACTCTTACTTACCTGCGGCCTTTTGTCTCTGTGATCTAGTTTCAACTTGTAGCCCTGTTGCATCTCCAGTCCTATTGTTGCTATTCATCCTCTTTCCTTGGTCATCTTGCTGCTCTACACTGGGTTCTTGTGAAATTTCTTCCATATTCTTGCTTTCTGTTTCTCCTTCACTTTCTCGGTCAAATAAAGTAACTTGTGTTTCATAAAAGTCCTGTGCTTCCTGAAGTGACTCCAGTTTAAACCTTTGAGTCTGTCACACGAATGATATTCCTTCTGGTAATAGCCAACGGTACCGAATCTTATATTTCCTTAAAAAAGTTGTAAGAAATTCAAACTGTCTTCTCATATCTCGTACTCTCTTTGGTATTTGTGGCAGTACTGCTATACGTTTTCCCTTGTATGTAAATGCTTGGAGCCTGGTTTTCTGGAGTATCTCATCTCGAATTAACTTTTTAGTAAAACGGATATGCACTTCTTTGGGTAGATTATTACGTCTGGCATAACTAGTATAAATGCGATAAACTTCGTCCACATCTCGTAATATCTTGGTTTGGTCTCTTCCCAAAATCCCAGCCATAACTTCTCCCATCACTTCTCGAAGGCATTCCTTTTTTTCTTCCATTATATTCTGGAAACGTAGGAAGTTCCCAGATTTATCCATTTCCAGCATCACCATTTCATTTTCCAATCGTTTGTTGACTCTGGCAAAATGGACATCCATCTTCCCCACTTTCTCATCCATTTTGGCAATTTTCGTTTCTATAATTTGTAATTGATCTTCATGTTTAATTAAAATATTCTGTATTTCCTCAAGTCTTGTATGAAATTGTCTAGTCCACAGGTCTGCAACCAGCGGCTCCGGAGCCGCATGCGGCTCTTTCAGCTGTCTCCTGCAGCTCCCAGTCCTCTGCCATGTGCAGTCCAAAAAGAAAAAAAAACAAGTGGGACTAAAAAAGTTCAACCAATCAATTCAAATATGCATGGTAGGTGCATATCTCGCCTTGGCTCCACTCTTCAGTCAAATCCTGTTCTGTGCATGTGTGCATGTACGCACATGCGCACACATTTTTTGCGGCTCCCAGTTTTTCCTTTTGTGAGGGAACCGGTTCCGAGTGGCTCTTTCACTGTTTCAGGTTGCTGACCCCTGGTCTAGTCTCATCTGTCAATATTGCCACATTCAATTTTAGTTCTTCCAGAACCTTAGATATAGATTCTGGATTATTGACCAAGGTATCTTGGTTCTTAAGAACCGTATCTTGTATTGATTTAAGCATATCTTGCCATTCTTGGGGTATAGTTAAGGATTGGCTTGCAACTGGGATATCTTCTGCAGATTTCTTCAGCATCCGTGGAATCGTTGTGATGGGGGAGGAAGAAGCTATAAGTGTCTTTTTTTTAAGGGATGTGGTGGTGGTAGTTGTTGCCATCATTAGGAATTCTAAAATATCTCTCCAACCAATTGTACACCACCACATTCTCTTATCTGTATCATTCAGTTTCACCTTAATAATACATTCCTTTTGCTTTCCTAATCTCGAATTCCACTATCTTAATATTCTAATGTAATTCTAAAGTCAAAAAAGGTACATAAATAGATTAAGTTAAATTATAATAATTAACCTATTATTAATTTCAATATATTTTGAATAAGGTATTTTCAGCTTCTAATATTAATATTACTTACTTTTGTAGCTTAATATTAATAACTAATAATAACAATCTTACACACTATTAGTAATAATAAACTTAGTCAATATAAGTTTGATTAAACATCCAGATTAATATTAATATTTAACTATAAATAAAAATTAGTAACTAATGACCAAACTAATTCCAGAAAATGATTCCTAAAAAAAGGGAGCTATAATTAATTAAAGTTAAATTGTAAGATAAGTTCGTTTAGTCATTTAATCACTAGATAGGAGTAGAGATCACAACTTTGTTTAGAAGATCAGCAAGCAGATCAAATTTGACAGTTCATGCAAATGGCATCTGGTCTCTATTCCGAGAAAAGAGAAAAAATAAGCATAAAGTTTAAATCCGTCGATATCCTTTCCCAACACAGGTCAAAATAATCTTGTCTTGTAAGCAGCAGCAAAGAGAATGTTATTTCCAAAAATTGAATTCTAGTATTCCTTTCATAAATCTCTCCAATCGGCTGTCAAACACTTTGTAACAGTTCGCCTTTTATTTTCCTTGCCACTTTCTCCACTCGTGCTAGTTTACGTGAGCTGAGTCCAAACTCTTTAAGAACGAGCTTCCAATTTGCTTTCCTCACATTGTTCAAAGTTAAAGTAGATCGCGGTTTAGAACAGATAAGATTACCGGAATGTTCTGGCTTCCAGCTTACAGCAAGTTACGGCTCCAGGACGCCATTACAGGCATCTTCTTGACACATCCGATCCCGGGGAGTTCTTCAGCTTCCCTTCACAGTTGCACTCTGCTTTGGAGCTGGAATATTCCCCTCACTTTCCCCAAGCTTTTCCCGCTCGAGGATGGCTTTAATTTGCCATCAAACGCGGCAAATGGAGCTGTCGGCTTCAGGAGAAAGTCCCTAGCGTGCTCCGCTCCGCCGTGACGTCTGCCGGCAGCCAATCTCACATTCTCCAAGGCACAGGACGAGGTTATGGCCGACGAAGCCACCGGGGGTGTAGTGCAGACAGTTCAGCCCACCAAACCTTCAAAGGTTGAAGATTCCGTCCATCTTGAGGTCACCAAATGTGTCAGAGAATTGTCAGAAGATGAAGAACCCAAAATCAACAAGCTCCAAAGGCAACCAAACGTGCAAAACCACAGCACCACCAATGAGAGAATGATTACAAGGCAGTTCTCTTACCTAGATGTAAGGGGTGCAGAGGCAACCATCTGCATGCGAATTGCAGATTTTGCTCAGCCACGTGTAGAGCTTGCGGAAGGACCGGCCACATTGCAGTGGTTTGCAGAGCCTGCCAGAGAGACAGGCCACCCAAACACCAGTCGGAGGAACCGACTAGGAGAGGTACTGAGGCCCAGGGTCCAGTTAGTGTGGGGTTCTTCAGAAGCCAGACAGGCGTTTGCCACACTGGGGCTTATTGCCCCCTCAAGCCTAAACTCAAGCTCTCGGTAGAGCTACAAGGAGTTCCATGTAAGTTGGACTCCGACTCAGCAGTATCGATCATTTCGCAAGACACATTCAACTTTGTGTGTAGGCGCAGTAACAATTGGGCTAAACTAAGACCCTCAGATATCATTTTAACGGATTTTCAGAATGCTCATGTTAAAGTTAAGGGTGAAGCCACATTATTGGTAAAATTTAAAGGGTTTTTGGGGCACGTGGATGTAATAGTAGTAGAGGGCCAAAGAACGAGTCTTATTGGACTTGATTGGTTTGATGCTCTAGGCATTCAAATTACAGGCATTAACCGGACACAAACTGCAGACCTCATGACTGTTTCTGAAGAATATGCGGATGTTTTTGATTCAACCCTGGGGACTTACACTGGCCTGTCAATTTCTTTTAAGTTATATCCTAACGTTGTGCCAATTAGAATTAAGCCTCACAGGGTCTCCTTTGCCCTAAAGCACAAAATCGATTCCGAAATCGATAAGCTAGTAGAACAGGGCGTATTACAGCCTGTTGATGGGGGGGGGGGAGTGGGAAACTCCTATTGTCACCCCACTGAAGTCCAAGGAGAAGTTTGTATTTGTGCTGATTATAAATGCACATTAAATAAGGCCCTTAAGCAACATGCTCACCCGGTTCCTGTAGTCAACCATATTTTAGCCTCCTTGCAAGGGGGAACCATTTTTGCTAAACTTGATTTAGCGCAGGTGTATCAGCAATTGCTGGTTGATGAGGCCACAGCCACGGCTCAAACAATAGTAACTCACAGAGGGGCATTCAAAGTCAAACGCTTACAGTTTGGAGTCAGTGTTGCACCGCGTATTTTCCAAGAGATTATGGAATGCACACTTAAGGGTATTCAGGATGTCTGCCCTTATTTTGATGATGTTCTCATTGCCGGGGAATCCCCAGACATGTTGGCCAGTAGGCTCAGGGCTGTTTTGCAGAGGCTCCGCAATGCGGGCCTCCAATTGAAGAAAAACAAATGTAGTATTGGGGTCTCATCAATGGAATTCTTGGGGTTCCGTATCGATGCTAATGGAATTCACCCTGCTGATTCAAAAGTGAAGGCCATCAAAATGGCTCCAAGGCCAAAATCAAAAGGAGAGCTGCAAGCATTTTTGGGCCTCCTGAATTTTTATCACACATTCCTACCTCATAAGGCTGCAATAGCAGAGCCCCTCCACAGGCTGCTTGATTAAAAAGCCCCTTGGAAATGGACTAACTTACACAAAAAAAGTTTCCAGGATCTGAAAGCCCTTCTATCAGAAAAGTCCACTGTAACTCATTACATAGAGTTTAAACCTGTATGTCTTGCATGTGATGCATCTCCCTATGGGGTGGGGGCAGTCTTAAGCCACACAGAGAAAAATGGGAAACAGGTTCCTTTTGCATTTTACTCTAGGACTTTATCTTCTGCTGAGCGCAATTATGCACAGATTGATAAAGAAGCCGTGGCCATAGTGGCTGGAGTTAAGAAATTTCATGATTATTTATATGGCAGGGATTTCACTGTCTACACTGACCACAAATCTCTCTTGGGGTTGTTCACAACAGACAGAAAAACTCCCCACATACTATCTCCAAGAATGTTGAGATGGTCTATATTTTTGTCTGCATACAATTTTAAATTAATTCATAAACCAGGGAAGGAAATGAGCCATGCGGATGGCCTCAGCAGACTACCACTGCCACTAATGGATCCTGATCCAGCTCCTGCTGCTAAAATATTGTCCATTCAAGACTTACCTGAATTTCCCCTCCATGCAGGGGATATTGCTGCTGAAACTGCCACAGATAAAATTCTGAGTAGAGTGTTGTCATGGGTATACACGGGCTGTTTGGAAAAAAGTCCAGGCTCTGAATTTCAAAGTTATTTTGTCAGGAGACATGAGCTGTCTGCACACAAGGGCTGCATTTTATGGGGCAACAGAGTCATGATTCCCACTTCATTGAGGGACAGAGTCTTACACTCTTTACATGAAGGCCATCCAGGCATTGTCAGAATGAAAGCCTTAGTGAGAAGCTACCTTTGGTGGCCTGGCCTGGATAAGGCTGTAGAGGATCAAGTTCATGGTTGCTATACATGCCAGCAATCTAGGCCTGAAATGCCTCAGGCCCCAGTTCACAGATGGGAGGAAACACATACCCCCTGGTCTAGGGTTCACATAGACATGGGCCTTTTCCAGGACAGCTTTTCCTGATAGTAGTGGATAGCCACTCAAAATGGCTGGAAGTCGTTCCAGTTCCTAATATGACTACTGCTAGGACCATCCAGGTGCTGAGAAAACTCTTTCCAACACATGGGTTGCCTGACGTTTTACTTTCTGATAATGGGGTTCAATTCACTGCTGCTGAGTTTCAGACTTTTCTTAGAGCTAACCTCATCAGACATGCTATGTCTGCACCGTTTCATCCTTCTTCGAATGGACAAGGCGAACGCGTGGTGAGGACAAAAAAGGAGGCACTCAAGTGTATTATCACAGATGACTGGCATCACAAATAGGCAGGGCTTTTTGCTCTGCCAGCATTCTATGCCCTGCACTGCTACAGGTAAAAGTCCTGCTGAGCTACGTTGGGGAAGGCATTTGATTACTAAATGGGACAGGTTGCATCCTGACAGAGTGGCATCAGAAGCCTCTAGACCACAGGCTGGCAACCCGCATCTCCAGAGCCACATGTGGCTCTTTAAGCTGTCTCCTGCGGCTCCCAGTCCTCCTCCGCCATGTGCAGTTCCAAAAAAAAAAGTGGGACAAAAAAAGTTCAATCAATCAATTCAAACTGCTCACAAAAAAAAACCTCCCTAAGTTTGAATTGATTGGTTGAAATTTGGTTTGTGGGACTGCCCACAAGCTGTTTATGGGACTGCCCACAAACCTCTTTGCTTCTTTGGACTGCACGTGGTGGCAGCGGAGGAAGCAGAGGAAGAGACGGGAGGACTGGAAAGGTGAGTGAGTCCTTTTTCTACCTTCTGCACGGGTGGGAGCAGCCAGTCTCAGGGTGCCCCGGGCCTGCCTCTTCCCTGCCCGGCAGGTCTCCCCTTGCCCTGCTCCGCTGCTACGTGTTCTAGCCTGGGGGGGGGGGTTCCCACCGGGGGTCTCAGAAATCTTCCCGTCAGCCTCCACCTTTTGGCGGCTGGCCCAAATGAAGAGGAGCCGAAGGTAGCAGCTCCACCCCCTTCGTTCGGGCCAGGCAGCTGAGAGAAGGGGGAAGCGGAGGCTGGATGGCCTGAAAGAAAAGGAGCCAAAGGCAGCAGCTTTGCAAGCCTCCACTACCCTCATCTCTTAGCTGCCTAGCCCGAATGAAGAGGAGCCGAAGGCAGAAGCTCTGTGGCGGAGGCAGGCGGATCCCCATACAGGGGTGGGGATGCCTCCGGGTCCCTGCACAAACGGCGACGGGGCAGAAAGTACTCGGCAAGCGGGTGTGGGTGATGCTGCCAGCAGAAGAAGAAGGAGGTGCGAGCTGTGAAGAAAGAAACTTTGCACTCTGGTTCTTCCCAGAGAGGGACTTTCATTACTTGTTTTTATTTGGGAATTAAATTTCACATATGTTTGGCAATGTTCACGCCAAAGCAGGACACGTGTGCATGGTACCATAATCGAAGCCACACAAGGAGCCGAGCTTAGCAAAGCACTTCCAATGCCTTTTTCTCCGCCCGAGAAGCAAAATAAAGGGTGCCCAGGGTGCACGCTTACGCTTAGTTGTATGTTTGGAACCCATGTGCTCCATTTGTGTCCCCGGCTCTACTTGGGCGGGCTCTTTATTGCTCAGCCCATCTGCCTTGCAGTAACCCACCCTTTCCCCCCCCCCCACTACTACCCTTCACCCCCTGCGCTTGGTTGGCCTTGGAGCTGCTGCTGGGCAATGCTGTTTGTGTGCTACTAAAAGGTGGTAATCCTGGGAAACTGCTCTGCCCAGCCAGAGGAAAGTGGAGGGGGCTGTCTGTGGGAGACACCACATGGCAAGAGGTGCCAGGCGGCTGCTCTGCTGTGAGTGGTGCCTCAAGAGCCGGGTGTGGGTGGGAGTTGGCAGTTTGGCGGGGAACAAAGGGAGCGCTGTGGAAAAGACAGCCGGGTGGGCTGGGCACATGCCGAAGTGATGGCCAGGAGGATAACAGCAAAAAAGGGACCAAGGGATGGGCGGCAGGTTTGCGCCATTCCTGAGCTGACCAAGTCTGGAGGGCAATTCACAAGGCGTCTGGGAGCTGGCAGGTGTTGCCAGGCAGAGAGGCAGGGGCGGCAAAAGTTTGCAGGTGAGGGACGGGAGGCAGGCAAGTGCCAGAACGCTAGGGAGATTTCCACCTTGGTTGCCCCATTTGCTGGGGGGTGGCAGGGTGTGAAAGAGCAAGTGAAGTTGCATGTGAAGTCGCAGAAGATGCTAAGCCGGAGGCAACCCTCAGATTGAGCTGCACAGGGGTGGGCTGGGGGGGGGGAGGGGGGCAGGGCCAGTGCATGTCTCGCCTCGTCTTAGGCTCAACTCTTCAATGAAGCCTGTTGTGCGCATGCGTGTACGCATTTTGCAGCTCCCACTTTTTTATTTTGTGAGGGAACCAGTTCCAAGTGGCTCTTTCACCATTTCAGGTTGCCGACCCCTGCTCTAGACCAAAACCCTGAAGGGGGTGCAAATTGGGTTTGGGCCAGAAACTACGGGCCAGGGAATTTTTGGGTTCCTGGTCAAGTAACCAAGACATTATGAAGTCAGGTTGGAGGGAGGGCGACCGGTCAGAAGACACATCGACCAACTTAGGAAAAGGTTTCCAGAATGGTCAGTAAGTGAGGACTGTGGCATAGGTCCCTCCTGAGGTCCTCAAACTGGTACCCAAGCCAGCCCACACCAGAACCACCAGGGTTTTCCCTTCTCAGCAGAAGTTGAATCTGAGGAAGAACCAGGAAGCTTGGAAGTGCAACATGGAACCCCTAACCAGGTGAGACAGCCAAATCTCAGCAACCGCTGTGCCTACTCTGCAGAACAGACTGACTCTGGGGTGGGCCAACCTGGTGAGGCCAGCCAAAGCGTTTAAATCCCCCTGGACAATGGAGCACAAGGGGACATGGGTCTACCCAGCCCACTGGGTAAGCTGGTAGACCACAAAGCGAGGGGAACTCCAAGGCATTCCTCCAGGCCACACAAACCTCCGGCATATCTCTCAGATTATATTGTAAAATAAAGTGATGTATAGTGTTGTGACAATTGTACCACTACCTACAGAAATTGGAGCATTTTGAAACTGCCTGTACTGCTTGTCAGCATGTTCATGAGACGTTTAATCTCGTTGTAATCCCTACTACAATGGCACGTCTGTAAAGGTCGCCTAATGTCATTGTAGCCACCTTGAATTTATAGCATTATTAATTATTATTTTTGTTATTATTTAATTATGCTTGTTGGGAGTGATTCATAAGTCTTGACTGCTGCTAAGCTTATTAAGGGGTATTATAGCCTGATCTTAGGAGGAAGGGGTGTTATGTATTGAGCTTGTGGTATTACACCACGTGCATTGCTGGAGAGCTAACGGCTCTCCAGCAACCCAGACAGGCCGTCTCCGGTCCTGCAATTGGTCAGCCCCAGGTGGCAAGCGCAAGTTCAAACCTATTGGCTGCCACCTTAAGGGTAGGCTATAAAAGAGAAGGGTGAGGGGTGACATGATAGCAGTGTTCCAATATCTCAGGGGCTGCCACAGAGAAGAGGGAGCCAAGCTATTCTCCAAAGCACCTGAAAGCAGGACAAGAAGCAATGGATGGAAACTAGTCAAGGAGAGAAGCAACCTAGAACTAAGGAGAAACTTCCTGACAGTTAGAACAACTAACCAGTGGAACAACCTGCCCCCAGAAGTGGTGAATGCTCCAACACTGGAAGTTTTTAAGAAGAGACTAGACAGCCATTTGTCTGAAATGGTATAGGGTTTCCTGCCTTAGCAGGGGGTTGGACTGGATGACTTCCAAGGTCCCTTCCAACAAATTTTTTATTATTATTATTATTATTATTATTATTATTATTATTATTATATTGTGGCTGGGTGCAGCCCAAGCTCAAGTACAGTTCCAGCAAGAATAAAAGAATGAGTTTCTCTTTACTCAGCCTTGTGTCATCATTCCTGCTCACCAGAGCCCACGATTTAACAGGTGGGATATTGCAGATTGTAGATCGATGGATATGCAGATTTAACTAAATCCTTATATTCTAAATTAACAGATGCTGAACCATGGGGTTTAAAATGGGAGAGCCATGAAAGAGGAAACATTGAAAATCTGAAGCAAGCTTTTGTAAAAGCACTGGTTTTAAGTCTACCAAATTTGGAAAAGCCTTTCCATTTGTTTGTAAATATGGAAGATGGAATAGCACAGGGAATGTTGACTCCAAACTGGGCTGGACAAAGAAAGCCAGTTGTCTTCCTTTCAAAAATTATGGACCGTGTAATAAAGGGGTGGCCCATATGCGTACAGGCAATAGTAGCCACTGCGCTTTTGGTTCAAGAAAGCAGAAAGCTAACCTTCGAAGGAGCACTTATTGTAAGTACTCCCCACCAAGTCAGGACAATATTGCAACAAAAAGTAGGAAGGCGGCTTACAGATTCTAGAATTTTAAAATATGAAACCATACTAATGCAAAGGAGTGACCTCGTACTAACCACTGATCACAATTTAAACTCTGCCTAGTTTCTGGCCAACGCTAGACAATTAGATCAAGAGGGTTTGGGACATTATTGTACAGAGGTGATTGATTTGAAAACAAAAATTAGACCGGATCTGGAAGAGCACCCACTAGAAGACGGGGAGGCATTATTTATAGATGGCTCCTCTCAGGCAGAGAATGGCTTAAAGAAAAATTATACATGGACACTCCAAAGAGTTGTTAGAATCCGGTAGCCTACCAAAGAACTGGTCAGCCCAAACTTGCGTACTATATGCACTAAATCAGATCCTAAAATTATTAGAAAACAAGGCTAGAACTATTTATACGGATTCAAAGTACGCCTTTGGGGTGGTCCATACCTTTAGAAAAATTTGGGTGGAAAGGGGAATGATTAGCAGCAAAGGAAAGGAACTGATTCATGAAGGGCTGATAAAACAGATAATGGAGTCCCTCCAGTTACCAAAAAGAATTGCCATAACCCATGAGAGTACACATCAGAGGGGCAATTCTTTTGAAAGTGTGGGAAATAGGATTGTGGATGAAGAAGCCAAGAGGGCAGCAAATGATGAAAGTATAAATGTCTTAATACCCATTGTAGAAACGCTAGAAAAGATCCCTGTGTTTTCAGAAACAGGAAAAAGAAATAATGCAGATAGGTGGGCAACAAGGAGAGAAGGGTAAATGGTTTCTCCCGGATGGGAGGCAGGTAATCAATAAACCCATAGCGCAAGGATTATTGGAGAAGTTACATGAAGGAAGCCACAGGAGGGGTTCAGGCATTAGTGAATGAGCTCCTGAAACATTATGGATGTATTGGAATTTATACAGCAGCAAGACAAGTGGTGGATAAATGCTTGATATGTAAAAAGATAAATAGGCAAGCCATCAGGATGTTAAACAAGGTAATTGAGCATACTGCAATAATTGATTTCAAGAATGCTGAGGAGATCCGGGAAAGTTTAAAACCTTTTGAAAAAGAATATTTTTATTTTTAAATTAATGTAAAAACAGAAAAGGGTGAATTTGTTAGAAGTACATAGTTTAAAAATAAAATGATTATTTAAACCCATTCCTATCCTATGTCCCCGGGGGGGGGGGGGGGGAGATGTACCTGTGAGGTTATGGCTTCCTCTATGTACTATTGTTTATTGCCCTTTGATCTGTATAACCTTTTATTACCTCTGTATCTGCTGAGAAATAAAGACTGATGTTATTTCTTTTTCTCCAGAATGCACTTAACAAAACAATAGGATAACCAGGGGGAGTTTGAAAGGAATGTAAATCAAGGGGAGGGTTGATGTATTCTGGTTAGGCGTCTCAGACAAGAATGTACCCTCTGAGGGCTTTTCAAATGGGGCTGAAGGGGAGGGGAGGGTAGGGTGTCGTGATAGGAGTGTATATAATGCTATGAATTTGAACATTTGGGTGTGGTCTCTAATTTAGAACTCCTTGTTAGAGATCCACCACACTTTGCAAACTGCTTTTTCTATTTTCTGCAGAATTAGCAATCCAATTTTGTTAGTGTTTTAATCACATTTCTAACATCCTCAACATACAACCATAATGGAACCTGCCCTTAATGGTTGCATGTTCTAATGGTCATTAAGAAATCCCACAGTTGTTAGGTGTAGTTCGCTAGGGGTGCAGTTTTACCAACAACCAAAACTAAGTTCCAATTTTTGGCAAAACTATTATGAAATGTGGTCACATCACTCCTGGATCCTGCAAACAGCCATAAAGGCAGCAATGTTGCCAAGTGCCGGAAGTTTGATCCCATCCCTATGGAGGATGCCTGATCATACAAACTTTGGAACCAGGTTGTATCTATATTAGAAGATAGGTCCATTGTAACTTTGAATACTTGCTAAGTGACCAATCATAAGTCAACTTATGAATATATCCTATTCTTTTCTTTGTGTTTCTATGTATTGTCAGTTTTATATATTTGACATCAATTGACTTAATAAAGTTTCTATCATAAGTCAAGGACTACCTGTAAAATATTTGGAGAATAAAATAGTTTTACCTATTTCTAGGAGGAAAATAGAGCAAGCACTAAGCAGACTTCTTGGGAAAGTGAGTTGTGTAAGTGGAGAACCACCACTGAAAATAAATGCTCATTGAACACATTGAGTTATACATAAAAATAAACCAGTAGTAAGGCAGAATAATGCAATACATATTAGAATGATGTGTTCATAACTGGTTCCATTTAGTATTTCAGCTGCTATATTTTGTACTCTCTGAAATGACTGCATCAAAGGCAGTTCCTTCCATGGGCTTTATGCTAATTTAAACAAGCGATATCAAAGCACTGATTGCTAAAGCTAGCCTATATGTATGTGAATAGGTTGAGCACCAGACCAAATTAAAAGATCATGTGTACTGCAGAGAGCAAGTTGTTGTTAGCTGCAAAGTTGTGTCCAACCCATCACAACCCCATGGACAATGTTCCTCCAGGCCTTCCTGTCCTCTACCATCTTCTGGAGTCCATTTAAGCTCATGCCTACTGCTTCAGTGACTCCATGCAGCCCCCTCATTCTCTGTTGTCACGTTCATCTCTTGCCCTCAATCTTTCCCAGCATTAGGCTCTTCTCCAATGAGTCCTTTCTTCTCATTAGGTGGCCAAAGTATTTGAGTTTCAACTTCAGGATCTGGCCTTCTAAAGAGCAGTCAGGGGTGATCACCTCTAGGACTGACCAGTTTGAGAGCATATGAACCCCTTAGTTATATAAATAACTTTGCAAGCATCAGGGATTAAAAATTCATGTAGATACTTTTGTAGTAACGGGGTTTGTTATATTTTATTTATTTATTTGTATCACACCTTTGTATTTACAGATAACTTGCACAAATGTGGCTAACATGACTTCTTCCTGTTTTCCTCATAACAACAACCCTTTAAGGTGGGCTGGGCTGAGAGACAGTTACTGGCCCAAAGTCACTTAGCTGGGTTGGGTCTCTTCCAGCCCATTGAAATGACCCCTGATTGATTACCAGATTAAAATGGTTTTATCAAGTTCACCTGAGCAAATTGCAAGATATAAGCTGTTCAAGTAATTTTATTTATTCATTTATTTATATTCCACTTCTGCAACCCTGTGAGATGAGTTGGGCTGAGAGAGACTGGTTGGCTTTGTCTTAACCACTAAACAAAGCTGCCTTTTTCAATTAACTAATAATGATTTTGTCAATGCCAGTGGTGCTCCACATGTTTTGGGGTTACATCCAAGGAGCCAATTAGCATTGGTACTATCCTTACTTTTTTTTTTTTTTGCTGCAGTCACTCTACCTCTGTTTGTTGTGTTTTTTATATATAGTTCTTTCACTTCTGCTGTCTCCAGGTATTGCCATGTCCACTTTCCAGACTTTTTTGTCTTTATCTGAAATAGAACCAAATACTAAATAGATCCAGGCTATTTGGCTTTCTAGAATCAACCAGAGGCTGCCACGTTGAAATGCTGATTAAATGTGTTATTTAAATATTATGAGAGCCTTACTTGAATGTTATGAAAAAGATAAGAGCTGGCACTATGTCCTAAAGAAACAAAACAAATTAACAGGCTTCTCCTGACTGACACTAGAACCGTGGTGGCAAACCTATGGCACACATGCCAGAGGCGGCATGCAGAGCCCTCTCTGTGGGCAAGCGGGGCCAGGCTGCTCCCTTCGCCCTCTCCATGCACACCAGCTCTCTCGCTCTCTTCCTATCTCTGCACCAGGAGTCAGGGAGCAGCTGCAAGAGCCGGGTGGGGAGAGGGGAGAAACCAGAAGCAGCACAGAAAAAGAGGTGTCAAAATGAGCTCAAGGGCCAGGGAGGGAACGGGGAAAAAGATTGCTCTTGCCACTATCTCTCTTCTGCTGGCCACTGGGAAGCCTGGCAGCACAGCTTGGCACAGCTACACTGGGAAACTCCAGTGCCCCAGACTTGCAAGTGAGTTTTGGAAAGTTTGGTGGATGTTGCTAAGAAGTGAGCGAATGACTTCAGTTCCAGAATCATGTGAAAACGTGCAATATCTGGAGTACGGGTTGGAAAAGAGCGGGCTGTTATTTTATTCTTTTGGAAGTGGAGGTCCCTGAATTGGGGGGAAAGTGGGGGAGGTTTAACCAGTGCAAATGAATAATCTATATGTCGAGGAATTTGACTTTGGAAATGGTATTGAAATATACACCCTCGGATAACAGAAATCATTTCTGTCTCTCCCCCCCCCCCCCCCAAACTGGGATAAGAATACTTGATAAAAGCAAATTTTGGCATTATTTTACTCCAGTGGCCAATCAGATGCAGAGGGAAACTAAACTGGCAAGAAACCTACAATAACTCTCCATTCTCTGTATAGAATAGAAGGTGTAATTTTGTATAAGGAGAAGAAAGATAAAATAAATAACACATGCTGGATAAACCAGTACTGTAAACTCCAACTGTACTTACAGGGCGACAGCAGTTAAATCAGTGGTGCCACATTTCACAGTTACAGTCAGAATACTCCGATTGCAGTTGCTTTCTTTCAGCTATGTGGAAGGGCGTGGGATCCACATGTTTTGCAAGGGGAAGAGAGGAAGTTGGTTACAGCTTATTAGGAAAGATAAAATAGACAACAAAGAATGCTTTATTGACCATTCTTCATCCAGATTTTATATCAGTTGCATCTTCTAATACAGACATGTCAAACACAAGGCCCGGGGGCAAAGTGGTTTCATGAGGCCCGCGAAGCCATCCTGGAAACAGTGAGGGAACGGCCCCCACTGCCTTGGCCCTGGCCCAGAGACCCTCCTTCTGCCAGAGACCCTCAGATCTGTCCCACTCCTGCCCAGGCCCCCATAGGCACCCTTGATGCGAATGATGTAGAGCTGGCCATGCCCACCTAGTAGGCCATACACACTCTAGCCACACCCACCCAGTAGGCCACGCCCATCCAGACCATACCCACCTGGCCCCCTGAGGGCAACCACAATGCTGATGCGGCCATCAATGAAATTGAGTTTGACACCCCTGTTCTAATACAAGCGTTCTGAGACACTTGTATAACTTTTTTTTCCTTGTTGCTTTTGTATAACTTTTTTGTATAACTTTTTTTCCTTGTTGCTTTTTGGAATTTTCATCCTGCTTTCTTGAGAGGGCAGTGTTAGGGAGGGGGTGTAGCTGCCCCCTTCCCCACAGCCATCAGCTGAACAAAATGCCTCTTCCCCCTGTCCGACGCTTTTGTTGTTGTGAGCATTTTTGTTGAGGATTGGCATGGGGGGGCTGTTTGGTTATAATCCCCCTCATCTGATGGGTGGTTGCAGCAGGTTTTGGTCTTTTCTATCATGCTGCAAGGTTACCCACAAAGCATGTTTGTTTTGTGGGGGGATCCCCACTCCGGTTGCTAAGCTTGCTTAAACCTTCTTCCTCCTCCTCCTCACCGGAGCCCCCTTTGTCTGCAGTGGTGGGGCAGGAAGACCCCTGCTGGGCCAGGATGATGGGGATCTGCCCTCTACGAAGTAGGGGCAGGGTTACTATACTCCCTGTCAAATCAGGTTTGATTTCCTTTCTTTGCCCCCCTTCCTCCCTTGCTTATAGCTGCCTCTGAGTCCCTCATTCTTGGGAGTTAGCATTGCTGGCACCTTTCTCCTGAGCCCCTCATGCTGAGTTACTGTTGCCACCCAAGAGCTGTTTTAAAGTTAGGGAATCTTTTGGGGGATAACCAATTAGCACCCCAACACATACCCCATGGCCTTACTTCAATGGCAGAAGCTGCACCACCCCCCAAAGCCCCTGCCATCACCTATTGGCAATCACACACTGCTCCCGCAGCACCATGGCTGCTACCTGCCATCCATCTGATTGGCTGGCACCAAACTGTGGCCAAAAGCCCGGGACAAAGGCGGCTTTAGTGAATGGACTGGGCTGAAACATCTGAGGCGGAGGACATGGGACCCATTGGCCAGGGAGAATGGGCGGGAGTGGGCTAGCTGAGAAGAAATGCTGGAGGCAAATGGGCAGAAGCAGGAGGCTTGAGAAGAAGGTGTGGCCAAGGATGGAAGCATTTGGAAGCATTTGGAAGCAGCGGCAGTAAGTGAGCGAGCAAGTGGTGTAGGCCCCCTGGGGATGCCCGGAGATGGCAAGGGACAGGCCCCCGCTGCCCTGGCCCTGCCCAGTCCGGCAACACTCAAGGCATGCACACAGGATACGGTGAGCACACGGGGGCCGATGGCATCTGGCAGCAGGGGCTGCATAGCCCACTGAATACTGTGCTGGCCCTTCAGCAACAGTGTTGGGAGCATGTGATGCAGACCGCTAGACAAACCTACTCCATCCCATCTCTTTTTGGCTAGAGAGCAGGTCGCCACTTGTCATCGCAGCCCCTCGAGGGTCTTGCCCTTGGCCCATGGGTGGAGTGCATTCCCTTCACACACCTTGGTACCTACCACAGCTGCCAGCTGCTTGTGCAGGTCCATTAGGCCACCGCCCAGAGCTGCAGGCCTGCCCATCACGAAAGAGGCAAAGCGGTTGACTAGGAAGCCCCACGTGACTAGAGCACACCCAGGGCCAGCAGGCAAAAGGCCACCCTGAGCGGGAAAAGCCAGATCTCCATTGGCGTCATGGCTGCTCAGGCCCAGCAGAGATGCGGGGAGGCATGCAATCCTAGCTGGGACTGGGGGGCATGCTGCTGATGGGGATCTGGCTTTCCCCGCTTGGGGTGGCCTTTGGCATGCTGGGCATAGGTGTGCTCTACCACCTCTACTCAAACTTGCTAGCTGGCTGTTTCGCCTCTTTTGTGCTGGGCAGGCCAGGTGCTCCGGATGGTAGCGGCAGCCTAATGGATTGCATGAGCTGCTGGTCGTGGCCCGAGGCGGAGCTAAGATGCATTGGGTGTGCAAGGGGAACAGGCTCCATATGTGGGTTAAGGGCAAGATCTGTGAGGGTGCCAAGGAGATGACCAGCAGTGACCTGCTTTCCAACTGCAAGCAAAAACAGATGGGACCGAGTAGTAGGCACCTCCGGCAGTCTGCATCACATACCTCCTCCACTCTGCCTGCTGCTGGAAGGCTGTCCTGGTATTCGTAGCAGGCTGCGGAGCCCCAGAGTGTGCTGTTCAAGGGGCTGGCAGACTGTGGCTGCTGATGGACACTGTTGGCCCCCATGAGCTTACTGGCCTCTGTGTGCAGGGGTGGGGGGCAATGGTGTCAGGAAGCAGCTACTCTGGCCCCTGCCTAAGCTCACCTCACCCCGCAGGACAAGCCTCCTGCCCACCGCCCCATCCACCAGAGACCCCTTGGATCTCCTCCAGCCCTGGCTGACCCACACAGACGTCCCCACGAGCAACATCGAGGTGGCTATACCCACCCAGTAGGCCAGGCCCACCCAGTCTGCCATGACCACTGCAGCCACGCCCACCCCAGTAGGCCAGGCCCGCCCAGCACCCAGCGATAAATAAGTGGGTTTTGGGTTGCAGTTTGGGCACTCAGTCTCTAAAAGGTTCACTATCACTGCACTAGAACAAGAAGCCTTGCAAAGTACTTGGATCTTTGATAAACTTATAGTGAGGACAAGAAAACCTGTTAAATAAATGGAACAGGTATTTATAATAGAAACATACTTAATTTTCCATTCTTTCTGTGAAATTTTGAGTAGTAAGTTGAGAGTCTCCTACTTCTGAGTAAAGAAGCAGTTGATATCTGGACATTTGTTATTATAATCGACTGTTCGATTGTCATACAAATGATCACTCAGCACAGATATAGGTGTAAAAAACAAATCAAAGTGCAAAAGAGTAAATGCCCACTGGTAGAGAAAAATCTAAGATAAGGAATCCTATATTACTGAGCCAGATCTATTGCCATTGAATTGCTGCTGCTAAGACTCTTATTGAAAGCCACAATCTTGCTTCGATTCCTGGTGGCATCTAAAGAACATGAAGAAAGTAAAGACTGATTAATTAAACTAAGCTGCAACAGTTATTATATTTTCTCATGGCAATCCATATGTCTAGTTAATTTTGATGAAAGTTGTAATGTTATTGTTAGTTGCAAAGTCATGTCCAACCCATCGCGACCCCATGGACAACATTCCTCCAGGCCTTCCTGTCCTCTACCATCTTCTGGAGTCCATTTAGGCTCACACCTACCGCTTCAGTGACTCCATCCAGCTACCTCATTCTCTGTCGTCCCATTCTTCTCTTGCCCTCAACCTTTCCCAGCATTAGGCTCTTCTCCAGTGAGTCCTTCCTTCTCATTAGGTGGCCAAAATATTTGAGTTTCAACTTCAGGATCAGGCCTTCTAAAGAGCAGTCAGGGTTGATCTCCTCTAGGACTGACTGGTTTGATCGCCTTGCAGCCCAAAGGGACTTGCAGGAGTCTTCTCCAGCACCATAGTTCAAAGGCCTCAATTCTTTGGCTCTCAGCCTTTCTTATGGTCCAACTTTCACTGCCATACATTGTACCTGGGAAGACCATAGCCTTGACTATATGCACTTTTGTTGGCAGGGTGATGTCTCTGCTTTTTAGTGTGCTGTCTAGATTTGCCATGGCTTTCTTCCCCAAGAGCAAGCATCTTTTAATTTCTTGGCTGCAGTCCCTGTCTGCGGTGAACTTGGAGCCCAGGAAAATAAAATCTGTCACTACCTCCATTTCTTCCCCATATATTTGCCAGGAATTGAGAGGGTTGGATGCCACAATCTTCATTTACTTAATGTTTAGTTTCAACCCAACTTTTGCACTCTCCTTCTTCACTCGTAACAAGAGGCTCTTTAGTTCCTCTTCATTTTCTGCCATTAGAGTGGTATCATCTGCACTGGATTCTTGATATTTCTCCCAGCAATCTTAATTCCAACTTTTTATTCATCTAGCCCTTCCTTTCTCGTGATGTGCTCTGCATATAAGTTAAACAGGCAGGGTGACAGTATACAGTCTTACAGACTCCTTTCCCAATTTTGAACCAATCAGTGGGTCCATGTCCAGTTCTCACTGTTGCTTCTTGACCCACATATATGTTTCTCAAGAGACAAATAAGATGAACTGGTACTCCCATTGCTTTAAGAACTTGCCACAGTTTGTTGTGATCCACACAATCAAATGCTTTAGCATAGTCAATGAAGCAGAAGTAGATGTTTTTCTGGAATTCCCTAGCTTTCTCCATGATCCAGCATATGTTGGCAATTTGATCTCTAGTTCCTCTGCCTCTTTAAAATCCTGCCTGTACTTCTGGTAGTTCTTGAGTTCTTGATCCACATACTGCTGGAGTCTAGCTTGTAGGATTTTAAGCATAACTTTACTAGCATGTGAAATGAGTGCAATGGTGCAATAGTTTGAACATTCTTTGGCACTGCCTTTCTTTGGAATTGGAATGTAAACTGATCTTTTCCAATCCTGTGGCCACTGTTGAGTTTTCCAAATTTGCTGGCAAATTGAGTGTAGCATTTTTACTGTATCTTTTAAGATTTTGAATAGTTCAGCTGGAATACTGTCACCTCCACTAGCTTTGTTGTTGCTCAGCTTTCCTAAGGCCCATTTCACTTCACATTCTAGGATGTCTAGTTTGAGGTCAGTGACCACCTCATTGTTATTATCAGGGATGTTAAGCTCTTTCTTTTATAGTTCTTCTGTGTAATTTTGTCACCTCTTCTTAATCTCTTCTGCCTCTGTTAGGTCCCTGCCATTTTGGTCCTTTATCATGCCCATTTTTGCATGAAACGTTCCCTTCATCTCTCCAATTTTCTTGAAGAGATCTCTAGTCCTCCCTATTCTATTGTTTTCTTCTATTTCTTTGCACTGTTCATTTAAGAAGGCATTCTTATCTCTTCTAGCTATTCTTTGGAATTCTGCATTTAACTGGGTATTCATAACTGAGTGGCCTAGTGCTTTTCCCTGCTTTCTTCAGTTTAAGCCTAAATTTTGCAACGAGAAGCTCGTGGTCTGAGCCACGGTCAGGTCCTGGTCTTGTTTTTACTGACTGTATAGAGCTTCTCCATCTTTGGCTGCAGAGCACATAGTCAATCTGATTTCTGTGTTGGCTGTCTGGTGATGTCCATGTGTAGAGCCGTCTCTTGGGTTGTTGGAAAAGAGTGTTTGCTCCAAGAGAAAAAAATTGTTACCACATATAGCAATTTGCACAAACACATCTTACTTCCTGGTTATGCGCAGAGAAGCAAATGCAAATAAAATAATGACATCTGAATAAAATTAGGTAAATTGAAAGTTATATTAATATAAAAAATAATATTTTAATAATGTTTTGGAAAATGTCAGAATTCTCACTGAAAGGCTACAAGAGATGATTTAACAAAATCTGGTAACTGCAGTAGTTTATGCTGAGCATGGGAATGTGCAGATTTTTGTTCTCTTAAATGTAAAACTACAGTAAATTTAAAAAGGTTAAAGTGAATAGATTTGAATTATATCATTGAAAACTGATTGTTAAATGTAGTATACAATTTTAGAATAAGAATGCTTGGCAAATGATTTAGCATTAAGCAGGGAATGAGACAAGAATTTGGGCCTTTTCCATGAATATTTATAGATAAATGTATTAGGAATGAATGTGGTATATTAAATTGGCAGGAAATAACAATTATATATGTACTTTGGTATGCACGTTTTGCCATCTTGTTGGCTGTGAACCAAAATGATTTGCAATAAATGATGTGATGAGTACAGATATAAAATTAATTTATCAAAAAGCAAGATGAATAAATGATGTCAGTATAGTGTAGTTGCTATGTGTAAGGCATCTGACTAAAAACTGCTTAGGCACAAAATCAGATGGTTGTTCTCGTGCCCAGTCATTCTGTCAGCCCAAAGAGAAGGCAATGGCAAATTTACTTGGAGGGGGAAAAAAACCTCACCCATAAAACTGTAGGGACTAATCCAGGTAGTTGCGAGCAATCAAAACAGATTTGAAGTCCTGCACACATATATAAAAAAATAATGGAATGAGCAGCTGGAAAGTATAGCTAAATGATAAAAAAAAACAGAATAAGCACAATTTTATGCCTCAATAAATGTTTATTAAAACCTGGAAAATTGATGAAGAAATTGTAAATAGGTGATGGATAATATGTGGTACATTTGGAGAAAAGATGCTCATCAGAAGAAGCAAAAATGACTGAGAATACTTAGTTACTATGCTGAAAACTGTCTTGGGAATCAGGCATGTATAAATAAATTTTAAAGAAAGAATTTAAATTTGTTTGATTAGTGGGTTAGTTTTTTGGTATTGTTTTATTGATTTTAAATAGGATTGGCATAGAGATTAATGTCTTTTGTAAAGAAAGATATCATGAAAACACCAGTGATAGAATTACTGTGCTTAGTAGTCTTTTCTAAAATACTGCAATGTGTCGAATACATACATTTCAGTGTTTCAATACAGTTGGGGGATGTAGCTCAGTGGTAGAGCGCGCGCTTCGCATGTGTGAGGTCCCGGGTTCAATCCCCGGCATCTCCAATGTTTTCTTTGGCAATGAGTGCTTTGAAATATAAAGCTTAAAAGTCTTTCACTCTTCAAGTTTTTACTTTGTTCTAATTTAGGCAATACAATTTTTCTGATTTCTGGAATGTAAATTTAGGGAGACAGGGAAAAAACTCCTATAAACTACAATCCTTTCCTTCACCCTTCACCCACAAAAAATAGTTCCATTGACTAGGAAATAAACCTGGGCCTTCCACCGTGGCAGGTGAGAATTCTACCACCAAACCATCAATACATATATGAAACCATTTGTTTTGGAGTTTGTTTTTGGAAAAATTTATATGCATATTTTAGTAGGATTATCATTATTTTTAAGCTGATTTTGTACAGGATTATTCTCAAAGTGTATGTTATTGTAAACATATATAATAGAAATACATAAAAACAATTAGATAAGGTAAAAATGAAATGCATATAATATTCTGTAGACAGTTGTTAATGGTTAAATGTATAGAGAAAATGACAAATCACAACAGCAGTAGTTTCTAAGCCAGGGGTGTCAAACTGCCAGCCCATGGGCTGGACGCATCACAAAACCATGCTCACCCCATTGCCGGCTATGGGGGAAAATTTCCAATACATCGTGTGACATCACGTGACATTGTGAGTTGACATGTCTGTTCTAATCAAATAAAATTATTTATTTTAAATCAATAGGAATTAAGAATCATAGTTGTGATGCAATACAACTGCTAAAAGACATTATACTGTATATAATTCAGCAGGTTTATATTTTCAGAATTTCTCTCAGAAGATTTACAATTACAAGGCAGCTATATTCTGGTTGGTTAAAATAAAATAAAATCCCAATAATTTTATCATATAATAATGTATAGTGACAATAATTTTAAAAATTGCCATAGGTTTCTAAAATAAAACAAAAAGATAAGTTGGATGCTGCTGGGTCCTGGAGCTGGCTGGGGAGCAAATCAAGTCCTGCAAGTCCATTGGGTAGCTGAGTGGAAAGTAGACTGAGGCCTACAAGCTGTAAAAGCCCCGAGTGCAGGTAACTTCTAACTGGCTTTAGGCTCCCTTGAATGGCTGCATGGAAGCAGGCTGAAGCACAGCAGCTGTGTGCTGGTAGCTTCTGCTGCCCAGCCTTAGGGTGAGTGGTCAGGTAGGGTTCAGCCAAAGGGTGTGGGATGAGTGTGGGAACCCAATGGGATGGGTGGGGGAGATGGGGGACACTGCAGCGTCTCTGTGGTCAGTTGTAAACATGAACAACGACAGGGGAACTGCAGCAGCTGTAATTTTGAAATCAGATCTATGCAGCTTCGTATGGGGGTGGATCTTTCGTAGATTTGAACCGTCTCGAAGTGGCCAGTGGTAAGTTAAGGATTACCTGTATTTGCTTATAGCACAGACTGAGCTCTGTAAAAGCATGTCTTAGAAATTGATATTTTGTCTCATTCCTGGTTTTAAATTAAAAGTATTGTTTCTTTCCAAACAGATACAATTAGCAGTTTTCAAGAGCATTCATTGTTAATATTGTGTATTAACTTTGAACAAAGAAGTTATTTAAATAAAATATTGGCAATATCTCCATGTAAAATATTATTCTTCCTCTGACACGCATACATAGCCTCTTAAAACTTAACCATAGTTTATTGAATAAACAGTGTTTAGCTGCATTCACACAGACAAAGCCAGACATGTTTTATGGAGTATTAGGCTACATAAAGTAAGTTAATTATGGTTTTGTGAACAAATAGTGGTTAAAAAGCAAGGCCAGTATATTTCAGTAAACTGACTTGTTTTGCCTGTAGGTTACATTGTTGTCTAAAGCATGCTTTACAAATCACTGTGTCACTGTTTATACCTCATGCTGAAACAAAATCCATGTTGTGTGAACTCAACCACTGATGAGACTGGAACAAAAGGAGGATTAGCATCCAAGTAACGATAGGAATTTATTATTCCTTTGTTTAATTGTATCCCACCTTTGGGCTGAGAGAGAATAACTACTAGCCCAAAGTCATCCAGCTGGCTTTCATTCCTAAGGCAGGACTTGAACTCAAGTCTCCTGCTTTTTAGCCTGGTGCCTTAACGATTACACCAACCTGGTCTCTGTAAGCTACTTCACATTGTCGAATCAC
Organism: Daboia siamensis; assembly: GCA_024449315.1. Classification (NCBI taxonomy): domain Eukaryota; kingdom Metazoa; phylum Chordata; class Lepidosauria; order Squamata; family Viperidae; genus Daboia; species Daboia siamensis. The sequence continues at coordinate 747,953 of JAKJMR010017789.1, forward strand.
AGGTTAGGCTTACATATCATGACAGGCCATAACAGTAACAGAAGTGGAAGAGACCTTGGAGATCTTCTAGTCCAACTCCCTGCTGAAGCAGAAAATCTGATACAAGTTTTGATTTATTGTATTATGTGAAGCTAGTTACTGAGGTTTATAGATTATTTTATGAATGTTGTGCAACCCTAGCCAGTTGTGGTTTATGTGCGACAGTAGTGAGACAAACTACAGGTCATATTATATGAAGCTAGGCTTTAAATAGTAGCAGGTTTCTTTGCTAAAATGGAGGTTAGCTATGGGTAAGTTATTTCTTGATGACATTGCCAGTGATTATTTGCTTAAAAAGCAATAACTACACCACCTTTAAAAAAAAAAAACTGAATAGCAAGTGGCAATGCCTTTAAACCTTACTCATCTTAAAAATAGATACGTTGCCATGCTCTCAGAGACACAACATGGTTTAGTGGGTTTATTAATGTTCCCCAGCAATTCCCTTCACCGAAAACCCAGAACTGTCCCAATTAAGGCCAGCCACAAGTGGACCAATGTTAGTCTTCATAGCAATGGCGAATGAGTCTACAAGGCACTTGAAAGTTTCCCAATCAAAATAAACCTCAGTCAGATCCCTTTCAGATGGCTGCTTGGAGCCATTGACCAACTCCTCTACAGACGTGCCTGGAACTGGGTAATCTTCCTCCAAGCTAACATCTGGAGAGGTATCTGGGGAAACATCTGGGGGAGTTATCACAATAGATCAAAAAGCACATCTATGAGAATTTTACAACTTTCTGTTTTCAGCTTGGATTGAATACCAAACAATGATAATGTGCTATCAAATTATTTTGAACTCTGAACAAACATATAGATAGGTTTTCTCCAATGCAATCTAATTTAACTTTCTTTAAAATTCCCCAGCAATGCACTTATTATCACCTACTTTGCAGCTTGATTGTCCTCTTTTCTTCTATATTGCTGCCAAAAAAGTGCTTGCGTTTGCTGGCAGCTGGGATGATCTTCGATGATCTTGCTGGGAATATATATTCTTGGTATACACTCCCAGTGTTCTTTGCTCATCCTTCCCAGGAATACGCCACCATAACAATAAGGCAGCGTAGCAGGACTTGGTGTCAGTAGGGGAAATTAATAGACCTAACTTATCCTCAGTCAGTATATCCCACCATGATTTAAGAAAATAATAAATCAGAGTGTTTCAAAGTTTCAAAGCACATGTTTTCCCTCTCTGCTGAAATAATTATTACTTCTCAGTGTGATGTATTAGGCCTATTGAACTGTTTCCATGTGTCTTTGAATGCTGCTTGAAATTGCTTAATCCGGGAGTCTGTGTAACGCTTGTTGGCTTCACAGACATGCAGTCTCCAGGACGATCATTGGTTGACTCTAGGGTGGCAATAGGTTCCTTCAAACCTATTGGCCACCGCCTAGTGGCCAGCAGTATAAGTAGCTGCGTAAAAGCCTTGGTTACTAGTTCAGTTCCTGTTATCCAATAAAGCAATGTTCCTGTTTGAACACTCTCGTCTTGCCTCCTGCTTGCAAGAAACCCAGTACACAACACTGGCGATGAAGGTGGGATCCTGGTTCTTTGGAAGAGCTGAAAGTCACTCGGGGATGAGGCCAGCCAAAGTGCTGGCAGGGAACATGTCCCCCCCCCCAGTCAGTCTAGCATGCAATGCTAGCAACCACCAGCCCTGTGGACCAGTCCCAGGGCCTACAAAGAAGCAGGAAGAGGCAACAAGAGGCCCAAGCTGTGAAGACTTCCCGAAGATGGCGAAGGTCGGCAAGCTTGAGGAGTTTGATGTTACTCACCTGTAGAGATGGGCATTGTACATCTCGAGGGTCGAAAACTACCTCTGCACCAACCAAGTTGCCGAAGACAGCCTGAAGGATGCAATGCTTCTGTGTGTCTGCAGGCCTACAACCTTCGATATTGCGGAGAACTTGGTTGCACTGGTGCAGCTGCAGTCCGTCACATATGCAGACCTGAAGAAATGGCTCAGCGACCATTTTCAGCCCAAGTAATCGGTGATAGCTTGGAGGCACGCCTTCAAACAAAGAGTTCAGCAGCCTGGAGAAATGGCAACGGAATTCATCGTGGCATTGAGACAAGCTTCGCACCTGTGCCAATTTTCAGACTTAGAAGAAAGGCTTTGAGACCGACTCGTCTGTGGACTTTGGAGCAGAGAGCTGCAGCAAAACTCTTTGCAAAAGAGACTCTCTCGCTCCAGGAAGCCTTGAAAGAAATCATGGCGGATGAAGCTGCCGGGGGGGCCATGAAAGCTATGCGGCCCGCCAAAAGCACTCAACATGAGGAGGCTATCCACCACAAGGACGCTGAACTTCCAGAAGACATTGACTGCAACCACGAAGTTGACAAGATCCAATGGCATAATAACAAAGAACCAAGGACTACTTACAAGGCAGTTCCCTTTTCTTGGTGTCCGTGGTGTGGCGGCTGCCACCAATGCACAGACTGCAGGTTCCGGACAGCCACATGTTGGCCCTCTGGGAAGACCGGCCACATCGCTTCAGTCTGTAGAGGTTGACAGAAGGACCGCCAATCGGACATTCCGATCAGGAGAGGTACCGGGGTCCTGGGGCAGCTTAGCATAGGGTTTTGCTCCAGCTGTTGGAGCATTTGCCGCACAGGAGCTCGTTGCCTCCTTAAGCCCATGCTGCGACTTCAAGTTGAGCTGCAAGGCATCCCTTGCAGGATGGAACTGGACACTGTTTCAGCCGTGTGTCCATCATTTCCCTTGAAACCTTCCATTTCATCTGCAACCACAGCAAGAGGTGGGCCAAGCTTAGGCCATCCGACATCATCCTGACTGACATCCAAAACTCTCGAGTTGCCGTCAAAGGCGAGGTCACATTGGACGTCAAGTTCAAAGGGTTTTCAGGGCCCCTGGATGTGATTGTGGTAGAGGGCCAATGAACGAGCTTAATAGGGCTTGATTGGTTTGATGCTCTGGGCATACAAGTCACCGGAATCCACCGGACACAAGCGGCAAACTTGGCGACAGTATGCGAGGAGTTCACAGATGTTCACAGATGCCTGGTAACATACAAGGGCCCTCCAATAGCCTTTAAACTTAATCCTGCCATAATGCCCATCAGGATCAAACCCCGCAGAGTGCCATTTGTGCTTAAACATAAGATTGATGCACAGCTGGATTAGCTAGTTGACCAGGGGGTACTACAGCCCGTAGATGGGGGTGAATGGGAAACCCCAATTGTCACGCCACTTAAGGCCAACAGGGAGGTCAGGATTTGCACTGATTACAAGTGCACCATTAATAGGGCATTTGAGCAGCATGCATACCTGGTGCCAGTTGTTAGCCACCTCTTGGCATCACTGCAAGGGAGTACAGTATTTGTGAAGTTAGATTTGGCACAGGCTTATCAGCAGTTACCTGTGGACAAGGCCCCAGCAGCTGCACAAACCATTGTAATGCACAGGGGGGCTTTTAAAGTCAAGCACCTCCAATTCGGGGTTAGTGTAGCCCCTGACATTTTTCAAGGAGTTATGGAGCGTACGCTTAAGGGCATTCCAGGGGTTTGCCCCTATTTTGATGATGTGCTCATCGCTGGTGAGTCCACTGAGATGTTTACAAGGAGGCTCAAAGCCCTCCTTCAACAGTTCCGTGAAGTGGGCCTTAAACTTAAAAGAAATAAATGTAACATTGGGGTCCCTTCTACTGAGTTCTTGGGTTTCTGTACTGATGCTGAAGGCATTATCTCGACCCGTACCAATCAGGTTTCAGGCCCGGGCACAGCACAGAGACGGCATTGGTCACGCTGGTGAATGATCTCTGGCGGGCTCGGGACAGGATTTGCTCCTCTGTCCTAGTCCTATTAGATCTCTCAGCGGCTTTCGATACCATCGACCATGGTATCCTACTGCGGCGTCTCAGGGGGTTGGGAGTGGGAGGCACCGTTTTACGGTGGTTCTCCTACTATCTCCTGGGCCACTCGCAGTTGGTGTTGACTGGAGGGCAGAGATCCACCCCGAGGCCTCTTGTTTGTGAAGTTCCTCAGGGGTCGGTTCTCTCTCCCCTCCTGTTCAACATCTACATGAAGCTGCTGGGTGCGATCATTTGTGGTTTCGGGATGGGGTATCATCAGTATGCTGATGATACCCAACTGTTTTTCTCCACCCCGAACCAACCCAGTGATGCCCTCGCCGTGATGTCCCGTTGCCTGGAGGCGGTCCAGGTCTGGATGGGGAGAAACAGGCTTCATCTCAATCCTGCCAAGACTGAGTGGCTGTGCATATCGGCATCTTGGGTTAACCAGATTATTCCACCTTTAACGATGGGGGGGTGAGGTGTTACTCCCCGTTGATAGGGCTCGCAACTTGGGCATCCTCCTGGATTCACGGCTCAATTTTGAAGATCATATAGGAGCTGTGGCCAGGGGGGCTTTTGCCCAGGTTCACCTGGTGCGCCAGTTGCGACCCTATCTGGACCGAGATGCCCTACGCACAGTCACTCATGCGCTCGTGACCTCCCGTCTAGACTACTGCAACGCTCTCTACATGGGGCTGCCCTTGAGAACTACTCGGAGGCTTCAGCTGGTGCAGAATGCGGCCGCGCAAGTTGTGATGGGGATTTCCCAATACTCCCATGTAACACCTCTACTCTGCAAGCTGCATTGGCTTCCGGTTGCCCTCCGGGTGAGATTCAAGGTGCTGGTGATGACCTGTAAAGCCCTGAATGGCTTGGGTCCAGGATATGTGAGGAACACCTGCTGCCAGCATCAAGCTCCCTTCGTCCAGTGCGCTCCCACAGGGAGGGTCTTCACAGGGTGCCGCCGATAAAAGACTGTTGGCGGATAACACCCATGGGAAGGGCCTTCTCTGTGGGTGCGCCTGCCCTCTGGAACCAGCTGCCTGTGGAGCTTAGGACTGCCCCCGACCTTCGCACATTTTGCCGGGACCTGAAGATCTTTGAGTTCTCCGGCCCAGGCTGAGAAGTTTTAACTGGGTTTTTTAATTTTAGGGATGATTTAATCTTTTTAAATTTGTTTTTAACTTTCGTACTGGTTTTGTTTTAAATACCCTGTAAACCGCCCTGAGTCCTTCGGGAAAGGGCGGTATATAAATCTAATAAAATAAATCATTCAGCTGGCACCTAGCCCCAGGTCAAAGGGAGAGCTTCAGGCATTCCTGGGTCTCCTTAATTTTTACCATGCATTCCTTCCTAACAAGGCCACAGTGGCAGAGCTGTTACACCGGTTCTTAGACAAAAACATCCAATGGAAGTGGACCAAGATTCATAAAAACAGCTTTAAGGCAGTAAAATCACTACTGTCCTCCAATTCAGTGCTCACTCAATTTAAAGAGTCATTGCTAGTATGCATTGTGTGTGAAGCATCCCCTTATGGAGTGGGGGCTGTCCTAAGCCATTTGTCATGTGAGGGGACTCAAGTCCCCATTGCCTATTATTCAAGGACATTGTCCTCAGCTGAGCGCAATTATGCTCAGATTGACAAGGAGGCCTTGGCCATTGTGGCCGGGGTGAAGAAATGGCAGGGAATTCATAGTCTTCACTGACCACAAGCTACTGTTGGGATTATTTACTACTGATAGGGAGACGCCTCAAATTCTGTCCCCTAGGATGTTACAATCGTCCATTTTCATGTCACCCTATAGCTACAGGCTGGTTCACAAACCCGGCAAAGACATGGGCCACGCAGACAGCCTTAGCAAGTTGCCACTGCCACAGGTAGAGCCAGATCTGGCTCCAGCAGCTCGCATTTTGTTAATTCAGGATTTGTCTGAGTTTCCTCTCCATGCTAGGGATGTGGCTTCAGAAACTGCTGCAGACAAGGTTTTAAGTAGGGTATTGTCTTGGATTCACACAGGGTGGCTTGAAAATAGTCCTGGACCTGAGTTCCAGAGCTACGACACACGTAGACATGAACTTTCAGCTCATACATTCTATGGGGGAGCAGGGTTATTGTCCCCAGTTCATTAAGGGATTGTGTACTTCACTCTCTGCATGAGGGACATCCGGGCATAGTCCAGATAAAGGCTTTGGCACAAAGCTGCTTATGGTGGCCAGGGTTAGATAAGGCTATTGAGGCCCAAGTACACAGGTATTACACGTGTCAACAGTCCAGACCAAAAATGCCACATGCTTCTGTCCACAGATGGGAGGAAACTCATACACTTTGCTCAGCTCTTTCAGGGGCAGCAATTTTTGATAGTGGTCAACAGCCACTTTAAATGGCGAGAAGTAATTCCTACTGCAAATATGACTACTGCTAGCTAGGACCATCCAGGTGCTTAGAAAGCTTTTTGCCACACATGAGCTACCGGACATCGTAGTCTCCGATAATGGAGCCCAGTTCACAGCGGCAGAGTTTCAAGCGTTCTTGAGGACTAACCACATAAGGCATGCTACATCGGCTCCCTTTCACTCCTTGACTAATGGGCAGGCTGAATGTATGGTGTGCACTACAAAGGAGTCACTCAAGCGCATAGTGACTGGAGATTGGCACCATAGGCTAGCTAATTTCTCGCTTTGCCAGCACACTATGCCTTGCACAGCAACAGGCAAGAGCCCAGCAGAGCTTCACTGGGGAAGAAGGCTCATCACAAAACTGGACAGATTGCATCCAGACCAGGTGGCAGCAGATGCCTCTCGCCCAAGGCCTCCGAGGGGATTGCAAGTGGGTGATGGGGTGTGGGCCCGGAACTATGGGCATGGGAACTTGTGGGTGCCAGGTAAAATTGTCAAAGTCTTGGGCCCTCTCTCATATGAAGTGGCTCTGGATGGTGGGGGTGAGTCATATTGATCAGCTGCATACTGATCAGCTGCAGAAGTCGTTCGCAGAATGGCCACAAAGCGAGGACCTCATGATGGGTCTGCTCCTAGAGCCAGAAACTGGCAGCCATGCAGAGCAGTTCACATGCTCTGAGGACTCCACCAGTCAGTACAATGGGGAGGTGGTTGTAGATGGGCAAAGCCCAGAAGTGCAACATGGGTCCCCTGACAGGGAAAGTCAACCCACTTAAGACAGTCGCTGTGCTAACTCTGCTTCTTCATTGGACTTTGGTCTGGGCCGACCTGAAATGGCCAGCCAAAGGGCCTTGAGTCAGTCTGACTCTCATGAACTCATGTGTCCTGGTTTACCCAGCCTGGTGGGCAAGCTGGTAGACTGGGAGCTGCCTGGATCACCCAGGTGATCTGCAAGGTCGCGCAGACCACCAACCTATTTGCAAGATTTTGTTCTTAAATAATTGTATTATTACAAATAATTGTAAGACTGCTGTATTTTATTCTCAACTATTTTTGATAATGTTTGTACATTCTAGAATGGAGGGGTGTAATGTATTGGGCCTATTTACTTGAACTGTTTCCATGTGTCTTTGAATGCTGCTTGAGATTGCTTAATCATGGAGTCTGTGTAATGGTCGCTGGCTTCCCAGACATGCAATCTCCAGGACAATCATTGGTTGGCTCTAGGGCGGCAATAGGTTCCTTCAAACTTATTAGCCACCGCCTAGTGGCCATCAGTATAAGTAGCTGCATAAAAGCCTTGGTTACTAGTTCAGTTCCTGTTATCCAATAAAGCAATGTTCCTGTTTGAACTCTCTCATCTCACCTCCTGCTTGCAAGAAACCCAGTAAACAACACTCAGCTTGCCAACAAACTCAGGAATGGGAATCAGATTGAAATGCAGACTTCAAAGATTAAGGAAGCAGACCATGGGAACCAAGGACATTTACCAGGTGTCTGGCCAAAGTCAGAGATACATTCTCATAACAATTTTGCTGGATTTAATTGGCCATTGTGACCTGATCTAGAGGGAGGAGAGAGAATTCTATGCAGGACTTGGGTGGGGTTTTGCCAGAGCTGGTTTTGGTTTCATATGTGCTAAAATGATATACTCAGTAAAGTTTTAAATAAAGAGATTGGAATGTCTCAAAGTTGTTTGGTTGGGTTCGTCAATTGGAACCTTAATAATAAACAACTCTCCTTTAAGAAGAATTTCCTTAACAGATCCCGCACTCCTGCAGCTGTCCAGTAGCTTCCGGAAGAACTGTGAAGACTTGGGGGAAGATGGCCAGAATGGGTCTCGTGAACAACGGCCGAACCACAGGCCAGATGGACTTCAGAACTCAAGCAATATTGACCCACCCAAAGGAGCCACTGGCTACACGAGACAGGGTTGCAGCAATGAGGAGCCAATGCCAGATGGGAAAGGACATATGAAAAGTTGTGATTCCAAAAGTGACCGAAGCTGAGTTCTCACTAATCTCCCCTGAAGTGGAACCTGCCCAAGTACCGAGGTGAAAAGAGAAGCAAGCTGCTGAGTGGGAAGAGTTGGTGCAATGGAGGTATCTCACAGCCTGCCGCAGCCTGATCAAGCAACTGAGAGAGAGGTTTGTCAGCCTGGAACTCTGTGGGGGAGATCCAGCACAGAGACTAGAACTGCTTCCTGAAGTGGGATCCAGCCAACCTGCGGTGGCCTTTTCGCAATGTTGCCTTAGCCCCGACAGAGACTGGGACCCCTGGCAGCCTTAGGAGCAGCCAGGTCCCAGAAGACTACTATCCCTCAATCAGGCTTGGTCCCTGCACAAGGAACCACCAAATCTCTGCCAGGAACCACCCAGCAATGGGACGATCACTGCCCCAAGTAGCAGTTGCTGACAGCCAGCCTCGCCCTTTTCCCCCTGGAGGGGGGGGGTGATTGCTGCCATGTCCCCTGCTGATCAAAGCCACATTCAATGGCAGCCTGGAAAATCTGGCCTTTTTCCTGAACCAAGTCTGGACACAGCTTTATGCCTTGTATGGAAGCCATTGTGGCTAACCTGGAGAGAGAAGCAGAAGAGTGGGTGACAATGCTTCATGATGAGGGAGCCCCAAAGTCAGGAGAACTTGATGCTGTCCTGGGAGAACTCAGGGCCTTCTTTGGAGACAACATGCAAGCCCGGCGTACAGAGTTCAAAATTCACATCATCAAAGAAACAGGCCAATGACAATATTTGAGAATTCCGGAAATTGGCAGGGAGGTTGAGACAATGGCTGGAGCAGCTCTTAGTCCACTACTTCCAAAACCACTTGAACAGGGAACTGTACCACACATGCCTGCTTCAAGACTGCCAGATCGGATCCAACGCTGGTAGCAACTAGTGACAAATGTGGAACTGGACCTGATAAGAGTGAAAAAGGCATGGAAGGGCTGAAATACACCCAAAAAAGAGCTAGGGGTGATGCCTGCCAGGCCAGAAGCCCCTTTCACAGTCCCCCAGCCCAAAAAGCCTCCAACGTGCCCACTTGGCCTGTTTCCAATGTGGCTAGGAGGGCCACTGAGCAGCTGTCTGCCCAGTGTCAGCTCGTAGGGCAACTCCAAGAACCCGAACTCCCCAAACCTGAAGAAGCCACCCAAAAAGAGGAATGTCAGACCCTCAATGAATTTATGCCTTTCATTTTTGGGTTCTGCCATTTTATTGAGGGGGAGAGGTTTGTGCTTAGAATGGGGAAATGACCTATAGGTCTTCTACAATGTATTTCCTTTGCTTTGTTCTATCCTCTTTGAAGTATGTTACTTGAGGGGTAAAAGGAATGTGCCTCCAGCCATCTGCCTTATTTTTGTGATTCCATGTCAGCATGTGCTCCCAGCAGCTGAGTCTGAGGAATCTGAGGAGGAGGAGGAGGAGTTTGGAGAGCCTTTGGTGTTGGAGGGAGGCTCTGATGCATTACAGGATTCTCAGTCAGAGGAAGATTCGGGCCCCTCCAGTCGTGTTCTATATAAAGCTCAGCTGTGTGAGGAGGAGGATTTGGACTCTGAGGCTTCACAGCTGAATCTATTTAGAGATGCTTGAAGTAGAAGGCAGTTTAGCAGAGCAGACCAGAGAATGTCTATGAGGCAACTCAGGAAAAAGAGGAGAAGGCATTGAGAAGCCATGCCTTAGGGCTGCTAATAAAAGGGGAAGGTGTGGGCGGTGCTAGTTGCTGAAGGCAACCGTTTGTAGAACTCCAAAGGAAATCCTGGTCTGTTGTGTTCTTGCTGAACTTGTTTTAACTCTTGTTTTACTGACTGAACCATTTATTTTGCTAAGGAAAGTATTCTGCTGCTTTTTGTTTTGAGAACTTAATTATTTTGAACTGTATATAAATAAAAGGGTTGAGTTTTTTTCCAGCCTATTGATTTAAAAAGAAAAGGGGTTGTCCTTGACACACAAACAGGGATGGTCGTAGGCTGGAACAGAACAGTTTGCCTTCAGCCTCCCACCCCTTACAATTATGGAGCAGCTATGTGCTGAGAATGCCCAGCTCTCCCAACAGCTGGCTTTGTTGGCAGCTCAGGTAGCTCAGTTACAAGCACACGTCTCTGCTGCTCCACCACCACCACCCAGGAGAAAATGCCAAGTTGCGATGCCGGACAAATTTGATGGCAATCCAGACATGTTTCCTGCTTTCCAGGGACAATGCCATCTGTATATCAGCGTGAGAACGGTTGATTTGCCCACTGACCAGGACAAAGCCTTCTCTCTGGTGCTGCAGCTCATTGGGGCACACCCCTGCTAGCCCAACCTAGTCCATTGTTGGACAACTTTGTGGGGTTTTGTAATCATATGCATCTGATGTATGAGGACCCCATAAAGACCCAGACTGCTACCCGATGCCTGAAACCTGTGAGGCAGGGCCGACGCCCCGTACAGGGCTATATCAGTGATTTTTGGCTGCTTAGCCAGGATTCAGCCTGGAATGAGGCTGAGCTCATGGACACTTTCCAGGATGGATTGTTGGAGGAGATGGCCTGTGTTGATATTCCCTCAGACCTCAATAGGCTGATCCATCTCTGTCTGTGGATTGATGCTCGGCTGCAGCAGCGAAGGAGTCGCTGTGCCACCCCAGAGACCCGTGCAGCCCCTATTATGCATGAGACCCCAGTTCAGAGGGAGAAGCCAATGGAGTTAGGTGCTGCCAGGCCTTGCCTATTGGTGGCAAAAATGAACAGGCGAAGTTTGAAGGGGTTGTGTTTTTACTGTGGGGACCCTGGGCATTTGGCCGCCTTCTGCCCCAAAAAGCGATGAAAGGTATCAGTGACCGAGTCTGCCCCAAGAAAGCCACCTACTCCTGTTGGGAAACGGCCTGAGCCCGATCTAAAAGGTGTTAGGTTGGGTGTCCCACAACACCGAGCAATGTTCTTCCAATGCTGCCTGCGGACCTCCACGGCATCTGATATTGGAGGCACATCTGATCCTCCCTGGAATACTGAAGGGGATTCCAATCTATGCCTTAATTGACTCTGGGGCCACCACAAATTTTATGGACTCAGCATTTGTGGCCAAATGGGCTGTTCCCCAGTGCCCGGTGGAACCGCCCATGTTAGTGGAGACTATTGATGGTCGAGTGCTCCTGTCTGGGCCAATTAAGGCTGCCACGCAACCATTATGTATCGCCAACAGTTCACATGAGGAGGCCATCCAGTTCTATATCACCTCAGATCTACATTTCCCTATGGTCTTGGGACTGGCATGGCTCTGGATGCATGACCCACAGATATATTGGTCACAGAACTTGGTCACCTTCCCAAGCTTACAGTGCATGGACCACACCTGCCATATCGGTGCCAGCCAGGTGGAGAGTTCCCCAGGGGTTTCCTTGCCCTCTAAACTGACTGATTATGCCGATGTGTTCAGTGAGACGGAGGCAGATCACTTGCCCCCTCACAGGCCCTATGACTTCCCCATTGATTTAGTCCCTGACATGCCTTTCCCAGTGGGGTGTTTGTACTCCATGTTGGACCCCGAGTTGGCCACATTGCGGGACTTTCTGGACAAAAATTTGGCTCAGGGTTTCATTCGGCCCTCATCCTCGCCAGTGTCTGCACCTGTGGTCTTTGTCAAAAAGAAGTCTGGCGAATTGCGGCTATGCTGTGATTATAGGAAATTAAATGCCATCACAGTGCGCAATCAATACCCTCTGTCCCTGATCCCCGAATTATTGGACCGGCTCTGGGAGGCAAAGATCTTCACAAAACTGGACTTGCACGGAGATTACAACCTTGTCAGAGTTCGGTCGGGTGATGAGTGGAAGACAGCATTTGGTACGGACACTTTGAGTACACAGTGATGCCATTTGGCTTGACCAATGCCCCCTCAGTGTTTCAGCATTTTATGAATGACATTTTCCAGGACTTGTTAAATCAGTTTGTCATGATCTACTTGGATGACATCCTGATCTCCTCCCCATTGTGAGAGGTGCACCATCAGCATCTCCTTCAGGTCCTGCAGCGACTCCAAGAACATCGGCTGTATAGCAAATTGGAGAAGTGCCAGTTCTACCGAGAGACCATCAATTTCCTGGGTCACTGTATTTCCCCTGAGGGCATCGCCATGGAGCCAAGTAAGGTCAAGTCTCTGCAGAATTGGCAACCCCACATTGTGTGAAGGATGTCCAGCGACTTCTTGGGTTTGTCAACTACTATTGGGCTTTCATCCCAGGGTTTGCTACCATGACAGCCCACCCCCAACTCGGCTCCTGCAGAAAAAGACTTGGTTTCAGTGGGACGCTCCAAAACAACAGGCTTTCCAGGCTTTGGAGGAAGCCTCCATGAAGGAGCCCATCTTGAAGCATCCTGACTCGCAACAGCCATTTGTTGTGGAGGCAGATGCCTCCAACATTGCCATTGGGGCGGTGTTACTCCAGGCAACGATGCCCGGAAGTGCCCTCTTCCCTTGCGCATACTACTCGCAGAAATTGAATCCAGTGGAGCATAACTATACTATCTGGGAGAAGGAGGTACTGGCCATCAAAGTGGTGTTCAAGGCCTGGAGGCATCATCTGGAAGGGGCACAGCATCAAATCAAGGTCCGGACGGACCATAAGAATTTGGAAAGCCTGAAGACCGCTCAGAAATTGAACCAATGCCAGATTTGGTGGTCTCTTTTCTTTGTGAGGTTCAATTTCTGTATAACGTACATACCCAACGGTCAAAACCAAAGAGCGGATGCTCTGTCCAGGAAGCCTGAATATTCCCGAGTGGAAAATAAGCTTCTGCCCAGGACAGTGCTCCCCACCAAGTCTTTTGCTGTGGTGCAGGACCAATAGATATATGGGCTCGGATTCGGGGGGCCCAGCAGCAGGATGTGTGGGTGGCTCAGCGGAAGGAGGTGGGGCCAGATTCCCCATGGACGGTCACAGATGGGCTCTACACTATCGTGACCGGCTCTATGTTCTGGGAAGGCCACTCAGGGGACTCATCCTTAGCCAGTGTCACAATAATCCAGTGGCGGGGCATTTTGGCCTGTTCAAGATCCTGAACTTGGTCTCCCGTACCTTCTGGTGGCCCCGAGTCTGACATGATGTCCAGGCCTACATCATGTCCTGTATCCCGTGTAGGCAGGCCAAGTCAGTGATGGGGGCCCCGCCCGGATTACTGCAGCCCTTGCTGACACCGAAAAGACTCTGGGGGGCTGTGTCCATGGACTTCCTGATGGATTTAACCCCATCTCTTCTAGATTCATGATGGTGTTCGTGGTGGTGGACATGCTGACCAAGATGGTGCATTTCATCCCATGCCCTGGCTTACTGTCAGCCCAAGCCACTTGTCATATGTTCATCCAGCCGGTGTTTCAGCTGCACGGCCTCCCTGATAGGGTTGTGTCCAATAGAGGGGCCCAATTTACAGCCCATTTCTGGCAAGGGTTGATGCAGGCATTGGACATCAAGATATGCCTTTCATCCACGCATCATCCCCAAACTGACGGAGGGACCAAGAAGGTCATTGGAATCCTTGAGCAGTATCTGCACTGTTATGTAAATCAGTAGCAAAACAATTGGGTGGACTATCTGGCGATAGCCGAGTTCACATTCAACAACTTGCAGTACACCTCCACACAGATGACACCGTTCTTGGCCAATGTGGGATATCACCCCCAGTTTTTCCCTATTTCCCCGCTAGACTCACTGGTACCAGCAGCGAATGACTACATGGCAGAGTTACAGCCAATCCATCAATTGGTGTGGCAACAGTTAGGGAAGGCCAAGGCTGACTACAAAAAGTTGGCTGATCGGTCGAGGCGAGATATGCTTCCACTATTGGTGGGGAATCAGGTATGGCTGTCTACCAGGAATGTACCGTCAACCTGGCCAGCCAAGAAGTTAGATCACTGATATTTAGGACCATTCCCAATTGAGGCTATCATCAATCTGGTCGCCTATTGCTTAATTCTACCATGTTCCCTGCAGGTACATCCAGTCTTCCACTGGTCTCTGTTGGTCCCTGAGCAACCGGTGTGTCCACTTCACAGAGCAGAACCTCCACCACCTGAACATCGTGACGAAGTCAGTGTCCCTAAGTATGAGGTCACGAGCATTCGGGACTCCCATTGGCTGAAAACTCACTTTCAGTACCTGATCGAGTGGAAAGGCTATGGACCAGAGGAGTTCACCTGGGATGATGCGACTACCATTCATGCTCCTGCCTTGGTGTCTGCCTTTCATGAATAATTCCCATCCCGACCACATCTGTATTGGCAGACCTGGGGGAAGGGCCCTGCAGTGTGTGATAGTGTTGTGATTCCGTGTCAGCCTGTGCTTCCAGCAGCTGAGTCCGAGAGATCTGAGGAGGAGGAGGAGGGGTTTGGAGAGCCTTCAGTGTTGGAAAGAGGCTCTGATGCATTACAGGATTATCAGTCAGAGGAAGAGCTGGGCCCCTCCAATCGTGTTCTGTATGAGGCTTAGCTGTGTGAGGAGGAGGATTCGGACTCTGAGGCTTCACAGCTGAATCTATTTAGAGACGCTCGAAGTAGAAGTCAGTTTAGCAGAGCAGACCCCCAGCCCAGGGGTAGGCAACCTCGGCTCTTTTATGACTCATGGACTTCAACTCCCAGAAACAGTTTTGCGAAGAGGAGTGGTCCAAAATTACTCCAGATCGTTGTGCAGGTCTGATCTGCAACTACAGGAAACGTTTGGTTGAGGTTATTGCTGCCAAAGGAGGGTCAACCAGTTATTAAGTCCAAAGGTTCACATACTTTTTCCACCCTGCACTGTGAATGTTTCCATCTTATGTTCAATTAAAACATGACAACAGCTAATGTTTGTGTAGTATTATTTTAAGCAGACTGTGTTTTTCTATTGTTGTAACTTACATGTTTACAGCGCATTTTATGGCCAATTCATGCAAAACTCCACGTAATCCCAAAGGGTTCACATACTTTTTCTTGCAACTGTATTTTATCTTCATGTGTTCTATGAATTCATTCAATTGTGTTTTATTCAAATCACAGTTAATTCTATGTGTCAGTCATATGATATGTAAATGCTGTATTGTTTTAGTGGTTTGGACAATTACTTCCTTTTAAACAATTAAAATACACCAATAAGTAAAGAGAAATTTTAGATTTATTTTAGCTTCTCAACAGCTATCGAATTGTCTGATACAGCAAATACTAACATTTAAAATCTCTGAAACTTCTGAACTTGTAGAAAATGATTATACACACTAACAAACTAAGATATTCATATCACATGGAATGCAACCATTAAAAAATAATAGTTTCTTTAACTCTGTATTCTTTGGCCTTAATTTTCTATATGACTGATTCTTTTAACTATAAGGGACCAAGCATATAGGGGCATAAGTTATTGTACAACAATGGAACCAGAAAAAAAGTGCTATTTCAATTGTGATTTTTATATCCTCTTTCTTTCAAAAAATATCCCCTAAACATCAGCATGTAATTTTGCTTGAAATTCAAAACCTGAAGATAAAATTATACATTCATTAACATGCTTAATTTGTAACCAGAAATTTTCTGGATTTGGATAACAATAGGTAAAGGTAAAGGTTCCCCCGCACATGCGTGCTAGTCGTTTCCGACTCTAGGGGCCGGTGCTCATCTCCGTTTCAAAGCCGAAGAGCCAGCACTTGTCCGAGGACATCTCCGTGGTCATGTGGCTGGCATGACTAGACGCCAAAGGCGCACGGAACGCTGTTACCTTCCCACCGGAGTGGTCCCTATTTTTCTACTTGCATTTTTACGTGCTTTCGAACTGCTAGGTTGGCAGAAGCTGGGACAAGTAACAGGCGCTCACTCTGTTACGCGGCACTCGGGATTCGACCCGCCAAACTGTCGACCTTCAGATCGACAAGCTCAGCGTCCTAACCCACTGAGCCACCGCGTCCCTTACTGGATAACAATATTCCTGTTTTAATATTAAAATTGTAAATTGAATAAAGAGCTAGTCCAGAAATGGGAACGACCAAACCCAGTTCTTAGGGCATATGATCTGAATTAAAATCCACCATTTTTTTATGCACATCTATTCACGATGATGCTAGTCTTTATAATTCAGTATGTTAGATTTGTTTTATTTCAGCCTTGACAAAACTTTTAATGCAAGTGAAATAAGATACATTCACCATCATCTAGCCAAAATTTCTGAGCTTTCCTTTCTACATCTAAGACAACCATAGAGCATTTTAAGCAACAATATCATTGAACAAAATATCATAATCATGCAATGTAGACATATATTAATATTGCAACAATCCATGCAAAAGACATTAAACCAGAAAATCCATGATCTTGAAGGCATTCAAGATACTAATTATATCATTTACAATTAGAACCAGTTAAATGGTTAGGATCTGGCTAATACTGGTAGCTTTTATGGGAAATATTGTTATCAGAGCAATTTCTAGTTTAATCTGTACTGTATGCAACAATACTTTGCATTAAGTCAATTGTTTCATTAGTATATCCCCTACAAGATGGACAACTAGATTGTAAGCACAATATCCACTTGAGAAAAATTATTTAAGATACATAGTAGAATATATCTTACTAACATTTCCCTTTTCTGTGTTGACTTTCAAAATTAAAAAAGACAAGATTTAAAGGTATAAGACAGCATACTTAAATATTAAGCAAGTTCTTGAGATACAACCTTCAATTACATCTTGCAATCTGAAAACAGAAGCACACCCAAAAGCAATAGTTATACATTTTTAAATATATTTGGAGTGTAACAGAAATGCATTACTTGGTTTTAAACAATATAAATAAATGTAGCAATTTTATGTATTGAGCAGAAATTCTTTATTTGCTGAACAATATCACATTGCATTTTACTTTAACTGCTGACAGATGGATAATGATACAAGGACAATCATTATCTCCGTGGTAACAGTGTGAAATATGTCAGAGGAACATTGCACATGGAGCTGCTGCTGCTTTTTTTTACAGTCCTGCCTCAGCTTCCTCTGTTATATACTCTTTGCAAACCCAATATGCCCAGAGTACAAGTCAACCAAGGGCAATTTCAAGGCTGCAGATGTAAAGAGAACTAACAAATTAATTGTGTCAAGTTCTAATATTGCTGATTAAATATGCCCTTGCTGTACATGACGAAATCTTGAATGTCTCACAAAAATCCACTGTTCTTGTAGATCACTAGTTAACTTTTTAGAATTTGAGCAAACATTTTTTATTTAAAAACCCTGCTGTAATGCTTGGAATTTGAGCAAATATTTTTATACTGGTAGAAAAAATCCTGCTGTGATGGTTGTTCTCAATATCAACCTATGATTCTAATTTTTATTTACATGCATTCTCAGGAGCAATAATTATTGAAATAAGTTCCACCCCTGAAATAATGTTGTCATTTAAATGCAACTTATAACAGTTCATTTAGTGACCGTTCAGTTATAACAACACTGAAAAATGTGATTTATAGCCATTTTATCATAGTTAACTTTGCAGGATCCCCATGATCAGATGCTTGGCAACTGGTTCACAATTCATGACCTTTGCTGTGTCCAGGGTCATCTGATCACCTTTGCAACCTTCTGATAAGCAATGTCAATGGAGAAAGCCAGATTCATTTAACAACCTATCAATGTAATGATTCACTTAATTGTAGCAAGAAAAAATGGGGCAAAACTCACTGAACAAATGTCTCACTTAACAACAGAAATTTTGGCTCAGTTGTGGTTGTAAGTTGAGGACTATCTGTATTATAAATACTATGGATCATAAATACTTATTTCTTCAGATTTACAAGTTATAACAGACAGATCACAAGAGTACCAACTTCAACTCTGATTTTTTTCATTAGTATTAATAAGGTAAGCAAATATATTTAAATTTAGAACATAGAATTATCCCTTTTTTCATTTACTTCTGGCATCTCATTGATAATTCCAGTATAATTAATGAGACCATCTTTTACTGATAGTGTAGCAGTTCACTGTAATTGTGTTATGCTTATTGTACTACTGGATTCTGTTTTTTTTAATTTAACATTGTGTGCCATAAAAGAAATATATAATTTGAGCATTTAGATACCATATAATTAACTCAGAAATAATTCACTGAAATAAATTATTTTTTTAAGCTGAACATAAACTGTAATATAATATGATCATGAAAAAAGTTAAATACATATTTAGGTCACATGCATTCATAAATCATGGGAATTCAATAACCAGAGTAACTCTGGTATTATGAATTCTGAACACATATGACCCTGAAAATGTTTTCCCATGCCAAACTTTACTGTCTAATGCTAGTCTTTGAAGGTATCTGCTCCAGCATGGTATGTTTAGCCTTGAGATAAGCAAGTTATACCATGCAGAATCAGGCCAAAATGTGTTAATTATCCTACATTATAAAACATGGAAAACAAACTCAGGAAGCCCATCTGCATACCCTAAACCAGGGGTGTCGAAATGCCAGCCCACGGGCCAGATGCATCATGCCATAACCACACCCTCCCCACTGCCAACAATGGAAAAGTAGTCATGTCACGACACATCATGTGAAGTTGTGAGTTTGACACCCCTGCCCTAGACAAAAATGGCACTTAAACTATAATGAATGAATGAACCTTTATTGTCAAAGTACAACCATATATACATTGAGATTGGCTGAGCCTCCCTTTGTGCCCCCCCCCCTACAACTCACAGTGGCAACAAATCAACCATCTTATTACACCATGTGAGCTAATTGCACACAACACACCGGCCTCACAAGTCAATCATACATAAAGTTATTTCCCATTCAAAAGCCCGAAAGCCCATGGATAGAAGCTATTCTTCTGCCTGTTAGTACGGCTGGCTATACTCCTATATCTCCTATCCAATGATAGGAGAGTAAAGAGGTACCAACCATGGTGTGAGTTGTCCTTGAGAATTTTCCTCACTCTTCCAAGACAGCGAGCCCTGGCGATGTCATCCAGTGGTGTCAAGGGACAGCCCACAATGTTTTGTGCTGTGCTCACCACCCTCTGTAATATCTTCCTATCCGCGGCTGTCAGGCCAGCATACCAAACTGCAATACAGTGTGAGAGGATGCTCTGTACAGTAGACCGGTAAGAAAAGGTCATTAATCGTTGTTCTACCCTGTTCTTCTGCAAGACCCTGAGAAAGTGGAGTCTCTATTGGACCTTTCTGGCCACCTGGGTTGTATTGACTTTCCAGGTAACATCTTCAGAGGTATTTAAAGGAGGAATTTAAAGGAGGAAACTCTCTCCACACAGCTCCCCTCCCCGATGTAAAGTGGGGCAGTTTCCTCTCTTTTCCTCCAGAAGTCTAGTACCATCTTCTTCGTCTTGCCAATGTTCAGGTGCAAGTTGTTCTCTAAACACCATAAGGATAGTTTTTGTACCTCCTCCCTGTACGCTGTTTCATCTCCACCTGCAATAAGACCCACTATGGTGGTACTATCTGCAAACTTAATGATCGTAGTGGATGGGTCAGATGATATACAATCATATGTGTATAGTGAGTACAGATGGTTTAATATTGATTAGACTTATATACCGCTTCACAGTGCTTTTAAGCACTCTCTAAGCAGTTTACAGAGTCAGTATATTGCCTCCAACAATCTGGGTCCTTGTTTTACCGGAAGAATGGAAGGGTGAATTAACCTTGAGCTGGCGAGCTGCCGGCAGTCAGCAGAAGTAGCTTGCAGTACTGCATTCTACCACATTCTTAAATGATGCTAATATGTATGATTAAATGGGCACTGCAAAATTGTGACTGCCCTTTCATACTTGAGCAGTGAAGCTTTACCGAAGTACTAAAGAACTGAGTTCACATCATGTGCCACCTCCCAGATGACCTTATCATCATCTTCATTTTAGCCATTGTCTATACACTGCAGGATGAAGGCCTCTTTTGCATGTTTCCAACCAATACGGTCCTGAACTTTCTTTTGCCAATTGGGTCTGCAATACTTGTTGTATACATGGCCATTAAACTGAAAATTAATCACAGTTCCATAACAGAAATATATAGTCCTGCTGCTTTAACTTAATATAATCCAGTACTTTGAAACTGGAAATTTAGCCATAACCATTAGGTAAGCCATCTATAGAAACCTGGGAGTTGGGAACGGGACTGCATTTAAAGGGTCCATTGGCTAACCCCCACCCCTCCCTCTTCTAAAACTCACTTCCATCCCAGGCAAACCTTCCCCTCCCCAAGAACTGTAATAAACAGGTTACAGTATCATAACCCAATTTAAGATCTTCTCGATCTTACACAGAGGACAATTACGATTCATCTTAATGCATGCTACCTTTCTGTTAATTCAAGATCTACCGGGCATGCAAAGGAAAATGCCTTTTTATTATTTTTCCTTTGGGCCGAATTTCAAAAAAATGTTCTTTCAGCTTCACATTTCAAGATCCTAACTCGCTCTCTCCTTGCTTACTTACTCCACAAACCAAAAAAGATCCACACACCTATTCCTTCACAATCGAAAAATGCAACGATGCTTTCATAGTAGTTTTAAAGGCCCAACACTGAGAATTGAATCTCGAGTTTAGCAAATCGCAAAGCAGAGGTGTAATTTGGTTCCACCAGATTGGTCCGCCGCGCAGGGCTAAAGTATAGGCAGCCTTTCACATGTGCTGCCATTATCTTGAAAGTGATTCCTTTCATAGAACTATTTTGCAAGCGGGCGGGACCAACTGCCCCATCAGTGCTTCCGGGTAGCCCTAAGCGAGGAAGGCCGCTCCAAAGGAAGACGCTTTTGTGAGGTCAAGAAGGCGGCGGCTGTAGTAGTCATGATTGGGTTTCTTTGCCGGCTACCCGCAGCCTTGCGGCTGGCGGGACGCTCACGACCCTCGGGATATTTTATGCAGCAGCTGAGTCAGGGGGGACCGAATGCCAATGGCGAGGGCAGTGGGTCGAAGGAAGCGGTGGAGCGACTGGTGCGCGCACATCCTGTGGTGGTGTTCATAAAGGGTAGCCCGGCCCAGCCCCAGTGTGGCTTCAGCAACGCGGTGGTGCAGATTCTGCGCCTTCATGGTGTTACTGATTATCGTGCCTACGACGTCCTCCAGGATCCGGACCTCCGGCAAGGTAGGCGTCGCCCTTGCTCAGTCTTCCCTTCAACTGACTGGGCCCCACAGAGCTCTATATGCATTCAGCCATTTGCATCCTCTTTTTTAGGCCCCCCATATATTACACCCTGCATTTCGTTAATAATTTCTGTAGTTTTTAGGTTAAATGCATAACTTTTATTTTCCTAAGCAATCCGATTGTTGTCTTTATCTCTGATCCCATCTTTTGTTTTTCCTCAATTAGCTAAAGAAGCAAGTTGGACTTACTTGATGACTGAACAGGTGACACCTTGCTGTCTAAAACAAGAATGATAAACCACAAACACATTTTCGTTGCAAGATTTACTTTGGGCCAGAGGGAGGGGGGAACAGTGGCAGTAGTGGTCTCTGTTCAGTTGCCTGCCTGTCTTTTCATAAGGGAACATGCTTATTTGTGCTCCATTTGCTTGCCTTCATCAGAACTAGGGCTATCTGAGAAAAATGCAGACAATTGCTAGGTAAAGGCTGCTACATTGCTACTATGGATATAGTCCAAGTATTTGGTGCTTAGGTTTGACATATGGAGCTTTCTAGATAGCCTATGGTCTTTGCTGCCAGATTGAAATAATCATCATGTCTGTTCTCCTTTGTATCTAATTTGACACTCATTCAGAAAATTGAATCACAAAAACAATATCCATGTAATTTGGCTTACTAAATAAGGACATATAAAATGCATGTTATATTCAGTTTCGGTCTTTCTCAAATAGATTGTCTCCTCTCAAAAAAAATTTTTATTCAGGATTAAGTAAATAGAACAAGTGCCATCATTTTTATATTTTTGGATTTTATTGGAAGACATTTTTGTTTATATTTTTGTTAAACAGTTAAGAGTCGTATATAAATACAGTAAATAATTATTAAACAATTTTGTATTTTCAGTTGTTGATGAATATACATATTAATAAAGGTAAAGGTAAAGCTTCCCCCACACATGCGTGCTAGTCATTTCCGACTCTAGGGGCCGGTGCTCATCTCTGTTTCAAAGCCGAAGAGCCAGCACTTGTCCGAGGATGTCTCCGTGGTCATGTGGCCGGCATGACTAGACGCCAAAAACGCACGGAACATTGTTACCTTCCCACCGTAGTGGTCCCTATTTTTCTACTTGCATTTTTATGTGCTTTCGAACTGCTAGGTTGGCAGAAGCTGGGACGAGTAACAGGCACTCACTCTGTTACGCGGCACTCAGGATTCGACCCGCCAAACTGCCGACCTTCTGATCAACAAGCTCAGCATCCTAACTACTCATTACAAATTTAGATATGGGAATAGTGTTAATGTATGAAAAGAAACAGAACATTTCACTGTTATATTAATGAGAACAATTATTAAATATTTTCTTCTCTCCAAAATTGGGGAAAATGTTTTATCCTTGTATGTATCACCTTAAATGGAAATTTATGGTGATTTATGGAAAATAACATTTTTTTTTCCAGAACTCACAGCTATTACTTGTAAGTAACCACTAAGTTGCAAAATTAATCTTCAGTTTTATACATTTGTGGAAATAAATATTGCATTCTAGAAACTAAACAAGATCCAAATTTGCAAGTAATTTAAGGCATTTCATTTTCATAAAATTATAAAGATGGGTTCATTTATACAATTCAGGCTTATATTAATAAAATAGAAACCTAAAATCCAGTCTGTCCTGTGCTAACTGAAATATGGTTTTGTTTTTGCTTATGTGTATCAAAGAATTCTTCCCTGCTTTTTTTCTCTCTCCTCTCCGCTTTTTTGCATATCTAATCACACACACATACACATATACAGTGTGTGTGCTTGCACATGTGTGTATGTGTATGTATGTACAAACACATATCCAAAATCTTTAGGGTAACTAAGAATTAAAGTCATACTGCATTATTTTCATAACTGATTTGTGAACCTGTGGAATAGTACCATGCTTAAGAGGTTTACAGTTAAAAATGCCATAACTTAACTTTCTGTGTTTTGTGAAGTGAGAAAAAATATGCCATATATGCATAACAAGATACACCACACACTGAACTCCCCAGAATCTGTTAGAAAGAGATAAGAATTTGGATGAAAATAGAGAACTGAAGGCTTCAGCAGGGCTCCCTTTGCAACATTTTTAAATTAGTAAAAGTTCCCCCACACATGCGTGCTAGACGTTTCCGACTAGCTCATCTCTGTTTCAAAGCCGAAGAGCCAGTGCTTGTCTTAGGACGACTCTGTAGTCATGTGGCCGCATGACTAGATGCCAAAGGCGCACGGAAGGCTGTTACCTTCCCACCATAGTGGTCCCTATTTTTCTACTTGCATTTTTACGTGCTTTTGAACTGCTAGGTTGGCAGAAGCTGGGATGAGTAACAGGCGCTCACTGCTACGCGGCACTCGGGATTCGACCCACCAAACTGCCGACCTTCTGATCAACAAGCTGAGCTTTAAATTTGGTGATAAATTTTGTAGTTCCAGTGGGTACCATAATATTTAAATATTTCAAAATATTCATATTTAATGTAAAAACATCTTAGGCTTAATTTTAAGATATAATCAATGTTTAAAAAAGATTTTTTTCACGTGATTCTTTAAATAATTCTGTAGTTCTTTGGCAAAGGAACTGCTGGAATTTGAATTGAAAGTCACATATTTCTCAATATCAGATGAAGGTTAATATTTATAATACAAAATGTGGCAAATAGGTATTGGTTTGTAAAAAATGGAGCATACGAGGAATATAAGGATAGTAGATTGCTTGAAAGAAATAAGTTTGTGGAATCTGAAATAAGAATTCTCTTTTTGGAAAGAAATACAGTGCAATATTTTATTAATCTTCCCATTTGTATATTACTATTTAAAACCTAGATTTTTTATATGCCATTCCCAGTTTTAGAATTTGAGTTTGTATATTAAAAAACAAAACAAAACCCTAAAAGCAAAATGATTTAGTATGTAATGTAGCTGATTGGAATGGAGACATCTTTGTTCAGGTTGTAATTTGCTGTCTAACTGGTTTAGCCACTTTATACTGCCATCTTTCAATATAACAAGTGAAAAATATACTAATTATTGTTTTGTGAAATTATGTAAGTTACAACAAAAAAAGATAAAGACGGGGGAAATGAGAGCATTTTTATGCTACACATTTCGTTTTGTTTTCCTACATAAACACTTTCTCATTATTTGGCTCTTAAATGCTTTGTTTTATATATACATTAATGTCAGCTCCTGTATTCTCACATTAATCTATTTGGCTATGCTGCTTCCATTCTAATCTGAAACTACTAATTAGTACATAGTGATAAATTTAATAGTTCCAGTGGGTATCATAAGCTTCATGTCTAGAAACTTCAACATAGTTTCAGTTACAGTATACAGTGCTATCAGAGCAATTAATATGACAAAGTAACAAAACTAATTTTATATATCAGAAAAGGAATAGGAGAGACGAGTAATATAAGTGTGTGTCTACAAAGACAGGCAAGCTAGCTAGTGCATTAGCACTATTCTCCAATGTTCCTTTATTTTGTCCACACTTCCAAAAGTCCTGTTCTGCATTGTTTAATATCCTTGTTTAACTTCCTTTTATGTTTTGATTTAGGAATTAAAAATTATTCCAACTGGCCTACTATTCCTCAAGTCTACCTCAATGGTGAATTTGTGGGAGGTTGCGATATACTACTACAGATGCATCAAAGTGGAGACCTAGTGGAAGAGCTTAAGAAATTAGGAATTCAGTCTGCACTTCTGGAATCTGAGAAAGACCGTGGCAAAAAATAAAATTACTGTGATTTCGACAAAGACATATTTTGATAACTGGCACCAGAAAAGCCTTCTGTTCTTTAGTTTAGAAAAAAAAAACAGGTTTTGAATTAATGAGGTTTATTATTAAGCATTTTGTTGTCTGTTGCACAGTATGATCAACTGATATATGAATATTTTTACTTTTGCCATCCATTTACAATACTATGAAAGTTAAAAAAAGCAATTCACTTCTATTTTGCACTGCTTTGTATTTGATTAGTCATTTTTAAATTGCCTTTATGCTAAGAATTTATTCCAGAACAGCTGGGATTATGTCTTTCATAACATTTTTTTTTTAATTTTTCCCCTGAAGTTAATTCTGGGGACTTTGGGATGTTTAACTGCATTTCCTTCACATTGCACATGATCTAGCTTCTTTGCAGAAGCACCTTATGATAGTGATGCCCTTCCAATTTGTTAAAGAAACAGCTTTTGACATAAGGTGATTCTTTGGGAAGCTAGGGTGTCTTCTCACATCTTAATTTTTCTTTATTTTAACCTAATTGTTCATATTAATAGTATTGACATTGTTCTATTAAGAGATAATGTACTAAAAGTTGATAGCAATATTTCAATTGAAAAGAAAACAGGCAATTTGTTAAAATTTCCAGAACCGTGCAGGTTATAGTTGTTAATAAACATTTGAGTTTAAAATTTACTCCCTCTCGCTACTTTTATTTGGTAGGTTGGTGGTTGTAGACATTTTGCCTTGTATTATCTGAAACTATTAAGAGCTATAGATTACCTTTTCATTTTGACAATAAAAAATACTTTTTAAAAACAGCTTTGAATGTTGTATTAATGTGCTGAATATAAGTGGAAAGATAAATGTAGGAAAAAGCAACCTCTTCAAGCAACTTTAAGACTTAGTTTTCACTTTAGGAAAGTGAAGTGTGAAGAGAACGTAATGTTTAAAACCGACTTTCATTCCAAGGGGGAGAAAGCATCCCTAAGACACTAAATAAACTCAAGATAATGGTACAGACTTATCAATTATTTCACTATTCTTATCTAGCTTCCTCTAGTTTGCTTAAAAGTCTAACAGTGCTATCAGAAAACTAACTCTTATTGAACTCAGTATGATTTTCCTGAGTTAATACATAAATAGGGATTTTGGCTATTAATGCCTCATGTTCATTGATATATTCTTGGGAATAAGCATTAAAAATGTAACTAATGGTGAGAAATCATTGATCTGAAACTAATTTGGAAAAGTGTTTGGTAAAAACATATGTCCTTTATACATAGCATTTGAACTGTGTGTTTGTTAAAACAAATATATAGTACTTTTAACTGTGTAGAACTCTTATTGTCATATAATCAACCTATGTTTATACATATAAAATAACACTAGTAAATACATTAAAATATTAACTGTTTATTTTGTTAGAAAGCAACAAAACCATTATTTTGTTGCCCAAATATTTTAATGGGATTTGGGATATTGTTGATAGGTTTTGAAATAACAAAAATAAGCTTTACTCCTGTTTATTTTCAGTTTAAAATAAAAATAGAGGATTCATTTTGGAATTAAAACGGTTGTATCTCTGAACTTCTGAATCAGTACACAAACCACTTGGATACTGGTTGCAAAATAGTTTTTAGTTTTAAGATTCTGAAATTGTGACAAACATACAGAAACATGTTTTTAAAAGCATCCATTCTCATTTTGTATAACATCATTTTCAACTTGAAATTAAAGCTAAAAAAGAGATAATCATTAGAATACCATTTCTACTATATGGACTGTGAAAAAAATATTTTGGGATAGAAGCTGGATACAAGGAACACCGATTTTTTACTTTTTAACTGAGTTTATGCACAGTGCTTAATGTGTCCCACTTTTTGGTGTTCCATAGAAATTGAACATTGTGACTGATAACTTATTACACTTCACATTATTATTATGTGTTTATTGTAAATTTTATATATTTGTGAAGCCCCACACAGCTGGAAAAGATTAAGGCTGTACAGACTTAAATATGGCATTCTGAATGTTTGGAAAATACAGTTGTGAAAAGTGGGAGTGAATTGTCAACCCTCACATTAGCTCATTAAGGTGGTATCTCCTTGAATAATTTGAAATGTTTCTTCCTAGTTTCCTCCTGAGCTCAGGTGTTATTTAAAAGGTAAGTTACCAAGAGCTTCTGTCAGAATCAATTTATATTTCATTTCTATCTCCTCCAAGCTGAAACCAAATCTCACCTTCCCCTGGATTCTGCCATATTCCCAAGGGGGAGGGGAATAGGCATGCAGGCTTTACTGCTTTCACTTCCCCCATTAAATGTAACCTTTTGTTTATTCGCCTGTCTGCTATCCATTACAATGTAAGAAATTGCTTCATATAATATGCATCTCTCTGAACTTTCCCTCCCTTACCGGGCAACTGGGAAAAGCGGTGGGGGTGGGGGAAGAGAGACAAACCTCCGGGTTCTGGTTTATTTCTCCAAAGGAGGTGTAAAGAACTGTGGAATGATCGTACTGCAAACGGATCCGGATTGATGTTATTTTTCCTTTCCCACGATGGATTTATCAACTGGAGATTGGCCAGTCTGGAACTGCCTGGATGAACTGTGGGATGGGGTTTTGCTTGGGGACACTTTAAAAATATCGATCTGAAAGGGAATCCCTCAAATCCTGCCTATTATGCCTGCCATCTCCTATTTCTTAGTAAAAGTTCCTGCTTGGAAGAAACTGTCTCCAAGAGTTCTGCTTTCTTAAGATGTGGGTTTCAGGTAGGGTCTGACAGCTTCTATCTCTTGGCTCCACTAATTTCCCAATTTCACCACAGTGCCTCAGAAAATTCAGGCCTGCTGTTTGTGGCTATTGCTCAATATTATTTATATAAATATTCTCTTATAAATATGCCCTCTTTATTTATCTCAAGCATGTTTTATTTATGTAGTTTATAACTCAGTATAAAGACCACACTTATGATGATCATGATTAAAGATATGAAAATATCCTTTAAAAATTCTTTACTATAATGAATACAATATCCTTATTTAACTTTAAGGATGGTTCTCTGTTTTATCAGGTAATTGGAGCATAAATTAATGTTTACAAAAGTATAAAGTATCCATTTCGTAGAATGTGTGTCAGTTTAATGCATTCAAATAATGATTTTTTTTAAAAAAAAAAAAGCCATAAAGCATGTATCAGGTCATGTCCATATTGAAATTTAGATATGCTACTTAGATCCTAATGATATAGCTAATGTGACCAATAACCTCAAGAGAAAATTGATAGCCTTATTCTTATTTATTAAATTTGCATACTTTCTGATTCCCAAAGATACTCAGCAATTTACAACAAAACTTTTAAAAAAGTGGCAAACATACCTTGCAGATAGCTGGGTCAAGAGCCAGTTCTTAATAGTTCTAAACAATTGAAGAATTTATTTCATTCTAATCTAATGGAGAACCTCATTCCAAAGGGCAGGCACTACTACAGGGAAGACAACTTAGAGTCTGAGAGAAGATACTGTGTGATCAAAAGAAACGAGCATACAAATCTTGCAGGATCAAATGAGGTTTATATTTTAAATTGTCAACTTTTTAAATTGTTTTAGTTTTCACAGTTTTTCAATTGTGCATGGATAGTAGATAAAGCATTTCTCACAAGGACTTCAGACATGGGTGGGCCTATTTGTTGACCAGCAATGATTCAGTGAACTAGGCATATTCCACACCCATTTCACCCCATAGCTTATTTAATTTCTAATCACAGTATCTAAACACAACTAGTTGAACAAAGATAAAATATTGGAAGAATCTCCTTTCAAATTATAATGGTGGGCTTTTATTTTTACTTCAAAATGCACAGTAAAGGGCAAAATACAATATCCAAATAAAAATTACATATTTAAAAAAATGGGAAAAAGTATGACCATCTGAAAATTAAAGCTATTGAGTTTGTTAATCCTAGACATTTTCTTGCCTGAAGCAAAAGATGGGAGTTCTTCACTCCATCCACAAAATATTGAATATTATAGGAGTATCTTCTACTATTGTATTTGACAATAGTCTTGTTTCTATGTATTTCACGTGATACACATGACCAGTGTGCAACCTCATGTGCAAAAATAAATTGCTTTATTCTTTCTAGGGAATGAAATGATAATGTCATAAACAATCAAGGATTTAGGTAGATAATCAGAATTTAACAAATGATCTGAAAAATTGGCTGCTAACAAAATTGTAACAGTTATCAGAAATAAATCCTGAAATAAGATTACAATTTTTCTTTCACAAATAAAGCACACCCAAGTTTACATTCAATAAGGAAATAAAAAATGTCATGGTAGCCTAAAAAACTATCATAGTAAGAAAAATACAATGTCCATTATGGCAATCTAAAGTACATGTAGCTACACATTATTTGAATTGCATATATAAACTTATACCTTCACCTTTCCTACCCTTTCCTTCAAAACATTGCATTTTAGATAATCAAATTTTGCTGATGATTTCAACCAGCTATATTAATGTCCTTTCCTATATTTCAGTGCTCAGACAAGCGATGATAAATATTTTGAGCCATTATGTAAATTGTATTTAATTTAAATCCTGCTCTGCTTGTTATATGGAAGCATATCTAACGAACAGGATGTGACTTGCTTTCAAAAATTACTATAAGGCTGCTATCTGCTTTAATAGCTACATTTAATAGCTACATTTGTTGTCACTATGTGTTGAGGGGAGGGAGGGAGGCTCAGCTAATCTCAATGTACACATGTTGTACTTTGACAATAAAGGTTTATTATTAGCCATCTTAAAATCCTATGTCACTATTTTAATGCAGTATTGTGTGAAACTGCTGCTTTCACACTCATCAGGTTTTTCTGAACCCTCTGTACAAGCCTAGTTTTTGTTCTTCCTGCTGTTTTACTTTACCGTCCTGTTTGCTATTTTACATTTACAAAAATGCCTTGTTTCTAATGTACACAAAAGTAACACTGTTCAAATAAACATACTGTGCTTAATTCAATAGTGTATGTATTATATATGTGTGTATAGTGTGTGTGTATATATATATATATATATATATATATATATATATAATAAAATTTAAAGCTTTTTTAAAAGATAGCACATATAGTAAACTAATAATGTATCAAAAGTATTAAAAAGAAGCCATAAAATTAGAAAAATTGCATGGGATACACAATTTGCTTCACAAAAGAAACTTTCATTGTTGGCAAAACTGGCTAGTAACATTTGGAAGGGAATATGCAAATAAAGAGAAATCCAGAATATATTTTGGTAATAGCTCTTTTATAAGTTCTCTTGGAGTATTACACATGTAATAATGCAAAGTTTCTGGACTTACAGGCTTATACCATGCTTGCCTTTCTGGGAAATGTATAAAGGATGGTGCTTGTACTCTTTCAAGAACAAAATTGGCATCTTCTTCAAGTCTCCCATAGGATCCTATGAAATCATACTTTATAGCACAGGGTTGACAGAGATTATAAATTGGCATCCAATGTTCATTCATTTTTTCTGTTTCTTCATCTATGAGATACCGGAGAAATTCAGAAAAGGTGACATCATCTCCCATGCTTTTTCCAGGGTTTTTCCTATACTTTTTGACTATTTCTATACCATATTTTAACTGATATTCTTTAATCTCACCAAATTTATTCCTATAAGCAGACAAAAGTCTTTCCATTGGGTCTCTGACAAACACAAATTTGAAATAGTGGTTTAATCGATAACGTATCTCATCTGATTTCATATCATTTAAAAAAATTAAATCTTTTTTGTGATCCATCTTAAGTTTAACATCTACATTCTCCAACGCACCATCTAAAACTTTCAAAATTCGTTTCCAGTTGGAGCAAGCCACTTTGGGAACATAACAGTATAAAAAGCGATGTTTGTCACTAACCAGGATATGTTTGAGCACTGTCTTTCTCTGGCCTGCTGATAAATCCCAAATGGTGCGAGGCATGTTTTTTTGTCTGCAAATGGTATGGATTGTCCTATTTCGGATATCCTGCAGCACTTGATAATCCATATCTCCTGCTGTTCTACTGCCAGTTCTTCTCCAAATCAGTTCTTTAGTAGAGGGGTGGAGTGGTGGAGGCTTCATCTCAGCCAAAATTCCCTTCTCAATCATGAGGAGTAAGCCACTAGATGCCAGAATTACACCAAACATCAACATGGAAGGCAGCAGCATAGCGTTACTGGTACCACGAGAACGATTCTTGGCAGACAAGGTCATCCGATGTATCGAAGACATCCCCGTCTCTTTAGCTCTTGTCCCTAAAGGAACAAGGGGCTGTGGAAACATAGTCTTGAATCTCAGGTGGTGGCAGCACAAATTTGAGGCTGACTATGCTATTGCCACTGACATTGCTTTGGATGGATTGGAAACAAAGGGCCCTGGCTATATATCAACAATAGTGCTGTTGACAGCAGCCTTAATTAGCCTGGCCCAGTTCAGGCTAATATCTTTCATGAAGTAGCAGCAGGGCCCTAAAATTGATGAGCTGGCATATTCCATGAGACAAAAGAAAATGGGAGATTCCAGGCTTCTTTCTTTGCGCCTGCAGGACAGCTGCCGAAAAAGATTGGATGAGCTGATTTTTTTTGCAAAACCCAGGAAGGGCGGCTGCCGGCAGTGACGGCTTGGCAGGGAGGGACTGTTCCTGCAATTGAAGCCTCGTTTACCCCTCCTCTTTCTCTTGTAGCTGCTGCATTTGCAGACTTCCTGGGGAGAACATACAGAGGAGTGAACAGGCAAAAGACAACTTATGCTCAAACTACTGCCTCCCTTCTTTCATACTCTTGCCTGCAGAATCCCTCTAGGAAGCAGAGTGAGATGCTAGTCCCCATTTATTCCAGGGTTTCCAGAGAAAAAGAGAAAGAAATAGGCAAAGATCAAAACAACTGTAATGCAGTCTCAGCATAAATATCCACAATTTCATAAAAAAGATAATTCACAATAGGGAAGTACAGTCATAAATAGGCACAATTTGCACGCCAGAAAGTATGCAACTGTTTTGCAAGGGAGAGGAAGGAACAAGAAGTCACTTTTAAATCAGTAATTCTTAATGCCAACAAGTTATCCTCAGCCTAATCTACTATATCCAAATTCAGTCCTCAAACACCAGTCATCTTAGGGTGACATAATGTATTTATGTGTTTAAAATTGCTTATTGTTTCACAAATATTTTCTAAAATGTGGATCCAAGCAACTACCACAACTTAGCTCACTGTGTGAATCCAGTGTTTACATGAGTGTGTACACACACACACACACACACAGAGAGAGAGAGAGAGAGAGAGAGAGAGAGACAGACAGACAGACAGACAGACAGACACAGAGATACACATCATGGCTGTACTCTGGCCAAAGAAAAACTAAAGCTCCGGAATACGTTGCTCTTGAAATGGAGACTGCCCTATTTTTTAACAAGTCCCATTCCTCTCTATAGCTATAGGTATTAAAATGAGAAAGACCATTCTCTGATTGGTGTTTCACTATATATTAAAAAGGAATTTTTTTTAATGAAAGGAAATTCCTCACATAAAATATCTTGTTGCATCCAAACTTTTGTAGTGTGAAATTGCTCAGAGTTGCTTGACTGAGATGGGAAGCATATCTATTAAATAAGTAAGTCAAGAGTTTTATGGTCTGGTTCTGTTATGATAACTGGTTTGGGTGAGGTCATAAGCATATATTCTAAAATCAATAATTATAACACTGAAGAGATTTCCCCCTCCCCAATTAATGACTGCCCACATGGGCAGAAAGGACTTAAGACATTACCTTAAGTATGTCTATACAACTATTAATTTACAGTTGCTTTCTTTGTACTAATAGAATTTCTAGTATCTGTAAAACAACTATCTCTGTGGTGGCGAACCTACGGCACAGGTGCCACAGGTGGCATGCAGAGCCCTCTCTGTGGGCATGTGGACTGTCTCCCCAGTCATAGGCCTTCAGCTGGGTTTTATAAAAAAAATTTCCTTTAGGCCTCTGCCGCCATAGCGGGGAAAAAAGGTTCAATCAATCAATTTCAACTTCTAGGAAAAAAAAAAGATCTCGCAAAGTTGGAATTGATTGATTGAACTTTTTAGTCCTACCCAGTCTGCCATTACCACCATAGCCACGCCCACCCAATGGGCCACACCTACCCGGCACCCAACGATACATAAGTGGGTTTTGGATTGCAGTTTGGGCACTCGGTCTCTAAAAGGTTTGCCATCATTGAGCTATCTTATCAAAAGCCATGTCCTTAAATCTCTGGGTCTAAGTTCCAATACTGGATTAGTGAAGCCTGACACCCATATCCTTTGTTCCTTACAGAAGTCTCTTCCTGTAAGCAGGGAGATTCTCAAGACACAAAGCTAATATCTAACAATATTCATTTCCTTCAAGTATATCCAGCATCAGCTTCCTTCTGCTTTCTTTTATCACCCCCCTCCCTTTCCAGACCTTAAATTGAAGAATTTGTCACTACTGTTATCTCCCTCCATTCTGCATAAGGGTGTTAAATTTCTTTGTTTTTAATAGAGGATGTTTTGCTCAGGTAAAATTGTGCTATAAAATGACAAAGGGGAAAAATAGTGAAAGAATATAATCCAGTAGCTTGAAGATGAAGCTTAAGAAGTTTTGAGGGAGGCTATCCTACATAATCCACAAGAATCTGGATGACTACTATACTGTATGACAGTAAAGACATATGACAACTCTAACATATGTTGCCACTTAGTGGTATTCTGAATGTTTGTAACTCAGATTTGGGAACTCAATTTTAGAAATCTAGTACTAGCATACCTACAAAAAAACTGGAAATAAATAGAAACAATACATTGCACACTAAAGAACTATGATGTCACAATTATTTTGAGAGGGCAAGGAATATTGCAGTGTCTCTGGTATTGCAGTGTTTAATTTTTATTTTTTGATATGAGATCTATATTTTAAACAATTTATATGGCCACCCATTTCACTTCTATCGCTCTGGGAAATAGAAGTTTATATTCAGAAATAAAACAACAATTATGCAATTTATCAAAAAAGAAATATAACCCACAAAGTATCATATGCCAGAGGTCCAAACAAAGTCATTCCATTTTACCAACACTAAAAAGTAATAACCATAATGTTTGCAATTCCTTTCATGCTAAAGCAGAAAATAATATTCCTATAGTTGTTTTTTTTAAGTTCAACATGGAACTGACACAAATTTTAAAAATTGCTAAATACAATTTTTCATTAATACACAAACTAGCCCGTATGTATTGTCTGGGACAATTTTTGTTTGGACTTAGAACTTTATGACAATACAACTTTCTTATTACCTTTAGTTCCTGCCTCTTCCTTACACAAATTGAGCTTTTAAAGCTCCTCAGCTATCAGCCTTTTTATTTCTTTTTCTTTTGTAGGATAGGCCGGGGAAAGTGGCTATTCAAGTCGATCCATCTTTTCTACAGGATGCCACATCCGGATGCTGCTAAAAGGGCAAGAGAAAAACAAATCAAGCAATCGTATCAGATTTCCCAGCAGGGAACAGGACTTTTTTCCTCAGGCTAATTAAGAGTTAATACCATAGATATGTCCCCAAAGCACGAAGAAAGGTAAGTCTAAGTAGAATAAAATGTTTTAGATTGCAATTTGATAGGAAAAGAGCAAGGAAGGATAGAGAAGCAACCTCTTGGAAAACGTTAATATATGCTGGAATGCTACACCCCAATAAGAAAAGACAGTTCCTTTGGCATGTAAGAAAAATTCCGGCCAGCCACTGGCGATAATTACATGCCAGATTCTTTCCAAAAATCTTCTCAAAGATTGGTTTTCATTGCCCACGTGAGCCGGCAGAGGCTTATGACTGGTTACTTTTTGCGCGTGGTATGAAGATTTCTTAAGGGCAAGTGGAAGGTGGGACAGACGGTTGGTAAGGTGCTTATTGTGAGAAGAGGAAAAAAACGGCTGACTCCGAAAGTTCCCGCCTACAATGACTCTTGAATTGCGTCGTGGACTTTGATTGGGTTTAAAAATGTAAGGATGTAATTATATGTGAGTGACTAACAAAGATTGTAGCTGTCGCCATAGGAGTGCTTTGCATCTTCAGGAGTTTCATTTTCTATTGAACGACTCGTTTGTGGGAAAACGGTATGCGCTTTTTCATTCCTTTTGTGATTGGGACAGGGGAACTCGGGATTTCTTCCGTACTAGTCGGAAAGAGTGATTGTTTCTATGCCGAAACCGGGATTCCACGATAATTAATAGTGGCAGTATTTTGTGGAGCCCTTCATAAATTGCCTTTGTGTAATATCTTTAAACATAGTTAATTGAGCAGTAGTCTATTTAGTTAAATCATTTTTTCGAGATTAGCACGGCATGGTGAATATACGTTAACTACATAATTGGGCTTGCCTAACATTCTAGGTTAAAAGGTAGGTTAGGTTTTGTGATTCAGTTTATCATAGGCATATACTCCTGAGGCCGCCTTATTTGGGTTCCCGTCTGAATAAGCCACATTGAATATAATCTTCTAAAGGTTCATTTTAGTTCATAGGTATATGATTTTCTGTAGAAGATATAAGAGTTATTAATTGTATTCCAGCTATTCCAGCAGCACCTATCATACTTGCAATTATGACTGTACAAATAGCCCAACATTTCTGTTGCTAAGTGAGACATTTGTTAAGTGAATTTTGCCCCATTTTATAACCTTTCTTGGCACAGTTGTTAGGTGAATCACTGTAGCTAAGTTAGTAACACAGTTATTAAATGAATTTGGCTTCCCCATTGACTTTGCTTGTCAGAAAGTAGCAAAAGGGGATCATATGAAACCAGAACACAGGTTGAGTCAGTTGCTAAGCATCTGAATTTTGATCATGCAACCGTGGGGGATGCTGCAATGGTTATAAGTGTGAAAAACAGTCATAAGTCACTTTTTTCAGACTGTAACTTCGAACAATCACTAAATGAGAAGTACCTGTACTTGATTGTGTAATGGATTGCATTGTAAAATGTTGCTACTTTTAAAATGATAATCCCTATAGTGAAACACTTTTTTCCCTAATGTGTGCATTTTTCTGCATCTAGGAATTTCCTTTTCAAAGTGAATGGTGTTTACATGGACTAACAATTAACTAATATGGCCTGTAGAAGAGAAGGAACTCAAGAACAGCTTCTCTCTAATATCATTTCAACTATGAATTCTAATAAGTCTCCGGCATATGCCAGTCAAGCTCATAGAATATGTATGGTGTCTGATTTTTTTTATCCAAACATGGGTGGAGTGGAAAGCCATATTTACCAGTTGTCACAGTGCCTAATTGAAAGAGGACACAAAGTGATTGTAGTCACCCATGCTTATGATGATCGCAAAGGCATTCGATACCTCACCAATGGACTGAAAGTCTACTATTTACCATTAAGAGTTATGTACAACCAATCTACAGCCACTACTCTTTTTCACAGTCTGCCTCTGCTCAGGTACATATTTATTCGAGAAAGAATCACCATTGTCCATGCACATAGTTCATTTTCTTCTATGGCTCATGATGCACTGTTTCATGCTAAGACAATGCAGCTACGGACAATTTTTACAGATCATTCGCTTTTTGGATTTGCTGATGTCAGTTCAGTGCTTACAAATAAACTCTTGACTGTATCACTATGTGATACAAACCACATAGTATGTGTTTCTTACACAAGCAAAGAGAATACTGTATTAAGAGCAGCACTTAATCCAGAAATAGTTTCTGTCATCCCTAATGCTGTTGATCCTACTGACTTCACTCCTGATGCATCTAGACGTGACAACAACACAATAACTGTTGTTGTGGTTAGCAGACTTGTATATAGAAAAGGTAATAAGGTTGGAAGGGTAAGATGTATTTAAATGTATGGATCAGAAATTACCTTTACTGATTTTGCATTTTAAATATTTTGTATAATAGGTGATTTTTAAGCCCTAAGATGTTTCTGTCTTGTCTGAACTGGATTTTAGACTCATGACAGATGTAATTTAATTCTGGATTAATATATAGTATGTATGGATTGAATCTATAAATTGGATGAACTGCAACCAACTTGAGGGAGAGGGAGGGAGGAAAGAGATGGTGTTACTTTGCATGGTCTTGAAATTTTAAGCAAAGGTTTTGAATGTAAAATTGTAAGGAATTCTGGCAGCATCTTGCTGTATAAATGCAGACTAAAACTGGTTTCTAATTTATAAATTAGAAATAATGTAAATTTCTAGGACATGGACATTCCCATGCACCAAAAACACAATAAGATATACATGTTGAATGAGAGTTTTTTTGTTTAAAAAGATTGCTTCAGTCAAAAATTTCTAGCAGGCATATTTTTCAAGATTGGTATAGCCAAGTTATGTATGTGTACCCTATTCTTTTGGAGATTTTAGTTTAGGACCAAGAAAATGTTCACTCAGTAATAAAATTCACCAGATAATCTTGCACCAGTACCTTTTTCAAGCTAATCTTTTCTGCAGGTTGTGATTGAAAATGGTGAAAAAGATAGATGTATATGGCTGAGTGTTCTTCAAGAAGGTACTCTCTTGATATATCAATGTTACTTTCCAAAAATGGCCAGTCTAGGTCAAAATCTGAATTAATTGAATATAATAAAAATTAAGAGTAAATTAAATTAATTAAAAATGAATAATTATTCCTTGTATATTATATTTTCCTTCCTATTGCATTAAAATTACAGTTTAGTGACAATGTTCAGGGGAGCTCTAGGCATTGAAAATAACAGTGATTCCCAGCCTGTGGTCTGTGAAGGCTTGAAGAAGTGTTATGATTTAAATCTTGAGTTAAGTCTTGGTGTGTGTGGCCATGGTATTTAATGGGAGTTTGTGGTGAAGAAAAGGTTAATAACCACTGGCATATAATGTTTCACATGCTGGACTGGGATTGGCAACATGACATCCCAACCAATTAAAAGGTGACCCCTGACTTCCAAAATTAAAATGATCTCTTTCATATACTTTCTTGATATTTGGGACATTTTAAGTGTTTAAATGATAAATGCTTTATTTCTTTTTAAATATAAGGCATGGAGGTACTTTTACCTTAAAGGATTGCCAGCCATTAATCTGGAGCTTTAGGGTTTTTATTTTATTCTAAATGAAATCAAGAATGTTATTGAAAATAAGTTGTAAATTACTTTTTATAAGAAGAGTAGGTTGTATACTCTTGAGCTCAGAATTTTTGTCATACCTTGTTACATACAGTTCAGCCGGTCACTATGTTACCTGACTCAGTTTTATGACTTTTGTTATGGTAGTCGTAAAACAATCCATTTCAGTCATTAAGCAAATCATGTGGTCATTAAGCAAATCCAGCATATCTAATTAGCATTTTATGCTGGAAAACAGGTTTGCATACTACAGTCTCATGATCCCAGGATATTGCAACTGGTCATAATTGCAGGTTGGTTGCCAAGCACCGAAAATGCAACCACAACTGTAAAGGGTTGTGGTATGAAAGTCATAATTTTTAGAAAGGGTTGTCTCTAAAGCTTTTTCAAAGTCTGTCATAATTTTGAATGGAAATTATGCAATGACCATCCTGGTGTGGAACAGAAAAATAAAACTGCACAGAGGTTGGTCAGCAGCATATAAGCTCTTTTGAAGTTCTGTCCTGGAAGGTCATTTACAAACATGCAGTATTAATATAAAACTGGTTTAGTAAATTATTAAGGTGTCTTATATTTTAAAAATTGTATTTTGGTTTTGAAATTCTGAAAGCTAACCAGTGGTGGAATGATTCATAAAAAAGATGATTACTTAAGAATCATTTTTTATAAAACTGAATAAATATTTTTCTTTAGGTATTGATTTACTTAGTGGTATAATTCCCGAGCTATGTCAGAAGTATCCAGATTTACATTTCTTAGTTGGAGGAGAAGGACCAAAAAGAATTGTATTAGAAGAAGTACGGGAAAGATATCAACTACACGAGAGGTATGTTTTCTGCATGGTATTTAATATAGCTAAGTTAATTAAAGATTTACCAGGGAAATGAAGAAAGGAATGGGATGATGATTTCATACAATAGATAATATTTTGAAATAATAGAAAATACTTGTAGCTCGGGTTTTAGGTTTTAGCTGTGATTTGTTCTCCTAGCTTGTTTTAATATAATTTCTGAACATTTTGTTACCAAATTAGGTAACATCAGCAGCAGGATTTTCTTATCCTATTC
Source organism: Daboia siamensis (assembly GCA_024449315.1). Lineage (NCBI taxonomy): Eukaryota > Metazoa > Chordata > Lepidosauria > Squamata > Viperidae > Daboia > Daboia siamensis. The sequence continues at coordinate 787,281 of JAKJMR010017789.1, forward strand.
TTCTTAGCTCAAAAATGTCTTGTGTGCCAGAGTAGTCAGATGGTCATTTGTTAGAAGCTAAATTTGAATTCTGAGCAGCTGATTGGTTCTTTTGTTGATTGGCATGTCGAATGGTCTGGTTTCCTACATATTGATATGTTGGATCTAGATCAATATGCTTGTTAATTGCTCCTTTGGTGGAATATCAAGCCTCAATAAATTCATGTGAAAATGTAGGCTGTTTTTCTTGATTTTTTCTAATATTAATTATTATTGGTAAAAATATCAAGAACTCATTGACATGAGATAATGTTTGGATGATCTTAGATCTCACTATTTTGTTTCTCTGTACTTGACAATTGAATATTTGCAATATAGCTGAACCATTTAGCATTTTAGCCTTCTTTGAAGACGAATTCAAACAATTCAAAATTGATTTATCTGCATTCCTTATGAAATGTGACTGATGTGGAAACTCTTTTTTTTAATTTTTTTTTTTTATTTTTTTTTATCAAATAAATTTTTATTAAATATTTACAAACACATACATATAAAGTATATACATTCCAAATTTAAAAAAAGGAGAAAGAATAAACAAACATTTAACAAGCATACATATAAACTAACTGGGGATTAAAGTCCCTGTATAATTACACAAAGTTACATCCCGGTAAATCTTAAATCTTATTTATTGTTGTCTATTTCAACTATTAAATATTATTATAAAAATTACTTTGAAGTATTATATTAACTATTCTAGATTTGTTCTGTTTTTTAACCAAACATACCATCGTTCCCAATTGGTATAATACATAGATTCTTGTTTCTGTTTTAGTAAATAGGTTAGTTTATCCATTTCTGCGCAATTCAAAATCTTATTAATTAACATTTGATCTGTTGGGATATTTATATCTTTCCACTGTTGAGCAAAGGTTATTCTCGCTGCTGTTGTAAATGAACAAAAAGATACCAATCTTGTCTATTAATTAGTTTTGGTTTTATACCAAGTAAGTAAGAGTCCGGAAGCAGAGGAAAAGTAACACCAGTTATTTGCTTTAACCAGTTTTGGACCTTCTCCCAATATTTCTTACTCTGAGGGCAAGTCCACCACTGGTGAAAGAAAGTACCCTTGGCCTGTCTACATTTCCAGCATTTATCAGAGGCTTCTGGAAACATTTTAGCTATTCTCGCTGGCGGCAAATACCATCTGTAGATCATTTTGAAGTAGTTCTCTTTAAATGTCGAAGATAATGTTAATTTCATTGTTCTGGTCCATATTGTCTGCCATTCCTCTAATTGGATCGACCTCCCTATATTTCTCCCCCAGGCTATCATTGTATCTTTCACAATCTCATCATCTATGTATCTGGCTAGGAGGAGATTGTACATTCGGGAAATAAATTTTAGTCCGGGGCCTTCCAAAGTTTTATCAAAGGGTTGACTAGTTTGAGAGATGCCATATTCCTGTTTATCTTTAGAAAACCTGGTTTGAATTTGAATATATGACCACCAATCTAAATCTATATCTTGTATCTGCAAATGTTCTCTAGATTTCAAGTTCCCTTCTTCATCTATCAAAATCTTGTAGGACCAGTTTCTTTTCAGATTGTAAACAGTCGGCTGGGTTGTTATCTCCAGTGGGACCACCCATTTGGGAATCTTGGTATACATTCGTTTTTTAACTTTTTGCCAAGTTCTGATCAAAATTCTCCTAATGTAGTGGTTAGTAAAGTACTTGGATGGAGTTTTTTGATATGGCCATAAGGTTGAATGCCAGCCTTGGTTAAGGTCAAAGCCTTCAATAGTTAATATACGTTTCCTCGACAGGGATACCCAATCTTTAATCCAAAGAAGAGCAGAGGCTTGGTAGTATAACTCCCAATTTGGAAGTCCCAATCCCCCCCTTGTTTTGTGTTCCTGGAGCATTTTTCCCTTTATTCGTGGTTTTTTACCCTGCCAAACAAATTTCCCTATTGCTTGATCCAATTTCCTAAAAAATTTGTTATTTAGATTTACGGGGGCCGTTTGAAATAAAAAGATCCACCGTGGAAGAATATGTGCCTTAATTGCAGCAATTCTGCCCAAAAAAGATAATTGAATATTTTTCCATCTGACAAGGTTTTGTAGTGTACTGGCAAATAATTTATCATAATTCAATTCTTTAATATTAGAACATTTATTAGTTAATTCAATTCCCAAGTACTTTACTTTTTTAACAAATTTTAATCCCATAATTCTTTCTATTTCTTTTTTCTTTACATCAGTTAAGTTTTTGGACAACATTTTGGTTTTTTCTCTATTAATTTTCAATCCTGCCACCTCACCTATCTTCTATCTTTTTTACTAAATTTGGCCCAGAGATTAAGGGGTCCTCTAACACAAACACCAAATCGTCGGCAAAAGCCTGAAGTTTATATTCTTCTCTCCTAATTTTGAGGCCCTTAACAGACTCATCTTGTCTAATTATATCAAAAAGTGGTTCCAGAGCCAAAACAAACAATAATGGAGAAAGAGGACAACCTTGTCTAGTGCCCTTAAAAATTCCAAATTCTTCAGACATCGCTCCATTAAAAAGCAGCCTAGCCGACTGTTCAGAATATATTGGTTGAATTGCATTCATAAATTTAGGTCCAAATTCCATTACTTTTAATTGATACATAATAAATTTCCAGTTAACTCTATCAAAAGCTTTTTGTGCATCTACGAATATCATCGCCATAGGTCTATCTGAAAATTTCTGGTAGTATTCCAATACATTTAAAATTATTCGCACATTGTCATTAAGATGTCTATAAGGTAAAAAGCCATTTTGGTCTTGATGAATAAAGTGGGAAAGGAATATTTTAAGTCTTTCTGCCAAAATGGTCGTGAAAATTTTATAGTCTACATTCAGTAACGAAATTGGTCTGTAATTTTGGATCAATGTCAAATCTGAATCAGGTTTAGGAATTAAGAAGATATGAGCCTCTCTCCACGATTCGGGCATTTTTGCATCAGTTAAAATATTATTAAATATATCCCTTAATTGATATATTTATAAGGTCAATAAATTCCTTATAAAATTCACAAGGTAAGCCATCTGGGCCTGGAGTTTTCCCACCTATTTGTTTTTTAATAGCTTTCTCAACTTCCTCTATAGTTATTTCTTTATTCAGAAGTTGTCTAAAAGAATCCGAGATTGGATGGGGGCGATAATTCTGAAAATATTGTTCTAATTTACTTTGTGGGCATTCCTCTTCACTATAAAGTAGTCTATAAAATTCTTGTGCAATTTTTAGTTTTTGTTCCTTATTAATCACCAGGTTACCATCCTGATCTTGTAAATAGTCTATCCTTTTTGCTCTTTGTTCCTTTCTTAATCTGTAACTTAACCATTTTCCCGGTTTATTAGCGTGTTCAAAGTACCTCTGTCTACTCCTCTTAATTTTATTTGCCAGCTCTTTTTGATCAATCAAAAGAATCTCATGTTTAATCAAATCTTTTTTTTCTTTATGTTGGGAATTTTGGGGATCTAATTGCAACGCCTCCTCAGTTTTTGATAATTTAGAGAATAACTCAACTCTTTTTAATCTTTCTTGTTTCCAGCTGTGAGCCGAATGTTTTATAGAGAGCCCTCTCACTACTGCTTTAGCTGTGTCCCAAATAATTTGCAGAGAGGTATCCTCTCTTTTGTTTTCTGTAAAGAAAAATTCTAACTCCTTTTTGGTACTTTTGAGAAATTCCTCATCTCTCATTAAATCTAATCTCATAGACCACCTCGCCCTTTTTTTGGGAGGTCCTGCCCATTTAACTATTAAAGGATGATGATCTGCCCATACATTAGTGTCTATCTCTACCTCTATGATGGTCTCTTTAATTTCAGATGTCGACCAAAACATATCTATTCGCGACCATGAATGGTGGCTGGGGGAAAAGTAAGTGAATTGTTTCTGAGTAGGATGCAAGTCTCTCCATACATCTGAAAGTCCAATTTGGGTTACTAGCTTATCCCATATTTTAGGCAAAATTTTCCTTTGTCTTTTTATGTATTTTGGGGGGCCTGCCCCTGGTTCGTAGTCTTTATTAACATCTTTGATCGCATTAAAGTCCCCCAAAATACAAATATTTTCATAATCAAGATCAGTTAATTTCTTATATAACTTTTTAAAAAAAGTTTTCTGATCCGTATTAGGTGCATATATAATTACTAATAACACCTGTTTGAAGCCTATTTTGGTTTCTAGTGCTAGTATTCTTCCCTCTTCATCGGAGTACACTTGTTGTGTCACTAATCCTTTACGATCATACACAGCAATGCCTCGTTTTTTCTGATTGGCCAAGGATACATATAATTTCCCCAATTGGGGACACTCTAATACTTTTTGATGATTTTTACATATATGAGTTTCTTGTATACAAATCAAATCACAATTTTGTTTTTGTAAGTTAAGCCAAATTCTTTTCCTTTTAGTAGGGGCATTTAATCCGTTGATATTAACGGAAAACAAACATAATTCTTCTTCCATACTCTTATTTACCTGCGGCCTTTTGTCTCTGTGATCTAGTTTCAACTTGTAGCCCTGTTGCATCTCCAGTCCTATTATTGCTATTTATCCTTTTTCCTTGGTCATCTTGCTGCTCTATACTGGGTTCTTGTGGAGTCTCTTCCATACTCTTGCTTTCTGTTTCTCCTTCACTTTCTCGGTCAAATAAGGTAATTTGTGTTTCGTAAAAGTCCTGTGCTTCCTGAAGTGACTCCAGTTTAAACCTTTGAGTCTGCCACATGAAAGATATTCCTTCTGGTAATAGCCAGCGGTACCGAATCTTATATTTCCTTAAAAGAGTTGTTAGAAATTCATACTGTCTTCTCGTGTCTCGTACTCTCTTTGGTATTTGTGGCAGTACCGCTATACGCTTTCCCTTATATGTGTATGCTTGGAACCTGGTTTTCTGGAGTATCTCATCTCGAATTAGCTTTTTGGTAAAACGGATATGCACTTCTTTGGGTAGATTATTATGTCTGGCATAACTAGTATAAATACGATATACTTCGTCCACATCTCTTAATATCTCAGTTTGGTCTCTTTCTAAAATCCCAGCCATAACTTCTCCCATCACTTCTCGAAGGCATTCCTCTTTTTCTTCCAGTATATTTTGGAAACGCAGGAAGTTCCCAGATTTATCCATTTCCAGCATCACTATCTCATTTTCCAATTGTTTATTAGCTCTGGCGGGATGGGCATCCATCTTTCCCACTTTCTCATCCGTTTTGGCGATTTTCGTTTCTATAGTTTGTAGTTGATCTTCATGTTTAGTTAAAGTATTCTGTATTTCCTCAAATCTTGTGTGGAATTGTCTAGTCTCATCTGTCAATATTGCCACATTTGATTTTAGTTCCTCCAGAACCTTAAATGTAGATTCTTGATTATTGACCAAGGTATCTTGGTTCTTAAGAACCGTATCTTGTATTGATTTAAGCATGTCTTGCCATTCTTGGGGTATAGTTAAGGGTTGGCTTACAACTGGGATATCTTCTGCAGATTTTTTCAGCATCCGTGGAATCGTTGTTATAGGTGAGGAAGAAGCTGTAGGTGTCTTCTTTCTAAGGGTTGTGGTGGTGGTAGTTGTTGCCATCATTAGGAATTCAAAAATGTCTCTCCAACCAATTGGACACCACCACATTCTCTTGTCTATATTGTTCAGTTTCACATTAATAATACATTCCTTTTGCCTTCCTAATCTTAAATTCTGCTGTCTTAATACTCTAATATAATTCTAAAGTCAAAAGGGGTACATAAATTAAGTTAAGTTATAATAATTAACCTATTATTAATTTCAATATATTTTAGATAAGGTATTTTCAGCTTTACTTGCTTTTGTAGCTTAATATTAATAACTAATAATAATAGTCTTATACATTATTAATAATAATAAACTCAATCAATATAAGTTTGAATTAAACAGCCAGATTAATATTACTATTTAACTACAAATAAAAAATTAGTAGCCAATGACCAAAACTAATTCCAGAAAATAATTCCTAAAAAAGAGGAACTATAATTAATTAAAGTTAAGTTGTAGAATAAGTTCGTTTAGTCGTTTAGTCACTAGATGGGAGTAGAGATCACAACTTTGTTTAGAAGACAGCAAACAGATCAAATTTAACAGTTCATACAAATGGCGTCTGGTCTCTCTTCCGAGAAAGAGAAAAAATAAGCATAAAGTTTAAATCCTTTCCCAACACAGGTCAAAGTAATCTTGTCTTGTAAGCAGCAGCAAAAAGAGTATTATTTTCAAAAATTAAACCTCTCCAATCGGCTGTCAAACACTTTATAACAGTTTGCCATTTATTTTCCTTGCCACTTTCTCCACTCGTGCTAGTTCATGGCAGCTGAGTCCAAACTCTTAAGAACGAGCTTTCAGTTCGCTTTCCTCATATTATTCAAAGTCAGAATGAATCACAGTTTAGAACAGATAGGATTACCGGGATGTTCTAGCTTCCAGTTTACAGCAAATCACGGTTCCGGGACGCCATTACAGGGATCTTCTTGACGCGTCCGATCCCGGGGAGTTCTTCAGCTTCCCTTCACAGTTGCACTCTGTTTCGGAGCTGGAATGCTCCCCTCCCTTTCCCCAAGCTTTTCCCGCTTGAGGATGGCTTTAATTAGCCATCAAACGCAGCAAACGGAGCTGTTGCCTTCAGGAGAAAATCCCTAGCATGCCCCGCTCTACCATGACATCTGCCGGAAGTCTTGGAAACTCTTAAAAAGCATAGTCTGACATACTTTGTTCTTGGAGTAATTAAAATTAACTTTAAAAATTCATTGATACCGATAACTTTAGTAGTTCATTCATAATCCAGTTGATTTCAGGGTTAGTTGCAAGTATTTATCTTGGACTGTGCTTTTCTCCATTGATACAAATATTTCTATCAATATTTTTTCTTTATTTGTTTCTCAAAACTTCATAGAGTTCGTCTTCTAGGAGCCTTAGAACACCAGGAAGTTAGAAATGTCTTGGTTCAAGGTCATATATTTCTTAATACATCTCTCACAGAAGCATTTTGTATGGCAATAGTGGAAGCTGCCAGTTGTGGTTTACAGGTAAACCTTTTTCTTATTGAAAGAAATTAAATGGACCATTGTCTTAAGAATTTAATAAAACTACAATAGGAACAAAATCCATATAACACCTCTATGTTAACAACTGCATTATTTGCCATTCTGGGCACAATTCAGGGTGCTGGTTGTCACTTTTAAAGCCTTGTCACTTTCTCCCAGTAACATCTGTTTGCTTAATGCAAACTAGTATGCCAGGCTTTTTAAGTGTATATTTGATTAGAGACTGCTATCCTCCTGAGGAGGAAAATTGTTCTGTTGGGTGTTCCTTTCTTCATGTTATCATTTATTTTATTATAATACATAATTTGTTTTAAACTTAATGTAAATTATTTTAAATCTTGATTATGTGTTATGGAATTGTAAACTCAGTGTTGGCTGATTGGACTGCCTACAAATAAGTAAACAAAATAAATTTAGCCGTTATTACTAGCAAAATTTCCATCTAGTTTGAGGTAAAATAGTACATTTTAAAAGCATCTGTTAAGTAAAAAATGGTGAAGAATAACATTTGTAGTGTTTTCTATTGCATGTACATTCTAAAATGGAAACACATAAGTGTGAAGTTTAATGACAAACTAAACATCCCTGAAGGAATGGGAATGGCATTGCAGTGGAGATTGGTGGCCAGACATTGAATTCTAGACAGTGGAGTTTTCTCTGGGCAAAGAGAGACCATGAGATTATGCATCTGCATTCCAGACAGCTGCTACTCATGAGGAGATTGCAAAAATTGTGGGGTTGAGTGGTTGGAAGTCAAGGGATTTCAGTCATGCTCACAACTGCAATGCAGCCTTTAATGAACATAAGATTTGCAAATGCTTCATTTTCTTAACCACTATCAGATGCAATCAATTTAAAGTTAAGAGAGATCTTCCAAATAGCAGGATAATGAAAAATCACTTGGTGAGTTTCTGATAAAAGTGAAAAAAATAATGTTTAAAAATTTTTAAATTTAAAATTAAAAGCTTAACAAAAATTTGGTGTAAGAAAGTTTAAATGGATAAAAGGGACAGTAGTTTTTAAAGATTAATTTTTGGCAAAAGACTTAAAAGTAATGGAGCTAAATCAACATGCAGATTAGACTTTTGTAGAATGTTGTTTCTTTAATATTAAAGAAACAGTCAATAGATTTGACAAAATAAAGGTAAATATGAGACAGATTGTATGACTGTAATTACGGAGTATCAAATGAGACTTACATATTAGGGACAGAAAGGCAAAACAAAAAACAGTTGGGGGAAGCCTGTAATTCAGACTAATGCTAGCAGGTTTTAAGATTTAAGAATTAGCAGACAAAAATGCTTACAAAAATACAAAAGTAAAGATCAAACAAAAATGATGAAGAAAATTTGTTTAAGATTGAGAAAAAAATAAAATATTTGAGTATTGCAAATATTGATTATATGTTCTTGCAAAATAATTATGTAAGAATGAAATTAAAATGACATGCTAATGTGAGGAGAAAATAAATTTGTTACGATTGGGGAGAATTTCTTTGATAAAAATAAATCCTGGAAGGATAATTTTGTTTCAGATACTACCTTTTTTGAGAACTGATAGACCATTTAAATAATACCTAAAAGTTATCTCTAAATTTGTATAATAGGGAAAAACCTATGAGTTAAATATAAGTTGTTATAAAATGCAAAGGAAAGAAGAGGATTGGGTTTACCTGATCCGAAATTGTATTTTGCAGTTTATCATTTTGTTTGAGTATTGTTGAAACTGAAAGACTGAATAAGAGTTAGAAAGACATGACTTGATATTTGGCTGTAATAGATATTTTTGGTATGCTAAAGTCAGTGTTCAAAAATCATTATGTTAGATGTGCATATAGAGAATGTGGAATAGGTACAAGTCCAGGTTGTTCCTGAAAACAGCATTATGGCTGTCAATACAAGTATTTGATGAGGGGAAAAAACAGGCATTTATAACTGCTGTGAAGAAACTTGGAAGCCATAATTTTATATTCTTTATATACTTTTTCTATTTCTACTTTTTTATACTTTCTCAACTTTTTTAATTTTACCCTTTTTCATTTTATTTTAGTTTGTATTGGTTCTTATTTTTAATGTGAAGGCTTTCAATAAAAATTATATTTTAAAAAATAAAATAGAAACATAACAATTGTATCCTTTCCCATTTGAACATGTGTGTGTTTGTGCCTTCAACTCAGGCTTGACTCCCTGCAACTAACTAGCCTAGTCCCCACACTTTTCTTGGCAATTTTTTTTTGAAAATGGTTTATCACTGCCAGCTTTCTAGGAATCAGAGAGAATGACTGGCCCAAGGTCCCCCAGCTGACTTTATCTAAGGTGTGTTTAGAACTCATGGTCTTCCAGTTTCTAGCCTGGTGCCTTAATCATTACACAAACTGGTGCTATTTGAAAGAATGGTATTGGTAAATCAGTTGTTTTCTTTTCTATTTTGGAGTGAAAGGACAATCTACAGAACTTATTTAATACTGGTCCCCACTGTAAACATTTTTGGAAGCACTGAACTTTTAAATGGCTGAAGGTAATAAGCATTTTATAAAGTAAAGAATGAACATGATACAGTCAGAACAACAGATAATGTCAGGTCCCACCCCAGTCCACATCTTAGGAAAGAAGTACTTGGAGACAGAATTGTCCAAAAAGGAACTTTTTACTAAAACATGATTGTCAGTGGAAAATCTAGACAGGATCTGAAAACTGTGTTACATATTGATACTTTTAAAGTGTCCCTGAGTGAACCCCCTCCCCTCAGTCCATTTGGTCAGTCCCGGATCAATTAAGGTTCAGGTGTCAAAACCTTCTAAGGGAAGAGGGATCTTCCATGCATTTATGATATTTCCTTCCTCCCTTTCAGATTCTAATCGGAGATACAAACCAGATCTCTCCCCCCCTCCCTTTTTTTGTTCTTTTCAGTTCAAAGGTTCTTCCCCTGGTCTGATGATGCCTCCAGGCAGGCTGAATAAAGACCCTTGCAACAAATGGATAAGGATGGCCAATTAACATCTTCTCTTCTCCTCCTTAGGAATGGCAGAATCCAGTGAGGGATGTAAGATTTTAGAACATACAGATAGGGATTTATGAATGGTATATAAATGGATTCTGACAGATAATGTGAAGTATTTTTACAGAATAATACTAGACAATTATTGGGATAAAGATTCCTACAAACAAAATATTAAAATAGTGGAGGGTATAGTTAGGAAATAGTTCAGAAGTGAGATAATGGTTTTGTGAGTATATTAAAAAAATTGTATACTATTCATAAAAACAACAGATCTTTTTTTGTGAAACATAAACTGTTGTATATTATCAGTACAGTATTTGTATTCTCGAGAGACAAATTGCCTAGCAAAAACATAATAATTTATCTGTTGTTTCAGGTGGTTAGCACAAGAGTTGGTGGGATTCCTGAAGTACTTCCAGATGATTTTATAATCTTGTGTGAACCTTCAGTGAAATCCCTCTGTATTGGATTGGAAAAGGCTATTGGCCAACTGAAGTCAGGATCACTGTTGCCTCCAGAAATTATGCATGATAAAGTTAGAACATTCTACACTTGGAGAAATGTTGCAAAAAGAACTGAAAAAGTGGGTGAACTTTTTTGTTTGGAAACTCTGTATTCATTTGAGAACACGTTTTCTAATAGTTTATCCCATTGTGGAAATTCTATTGCTATCTTTATACGCTTAACCTGTAGCCATCTAGTATCTTACATATAGGGACCTTGGTGTGCCAGAATAAGTATAGACAAGAGACTTATCTATTAATGGCGTACTAGTTCAAATGGCAAATTTTTTGCAGATCCCATCATATCCATCTGATACTCCAGTCTCATTTCTAGAGAATATTTGTCCAGTATATCTTGCTTGCTGTTCTATTACGATTGGAGTTACTGCACATGGGTAGGAGAAATTTCTTTCTTTCTTTTTATTGAAAAGTTTTACAATACATTTTATTTTTAACAAAACAAAACAAAACCCCTCCCAACCCCCTCCCCAACCCTCCCCTACACCTCCCTCCCTTCCCCCTCCCCCCTCCCTGACTTCCCAGAGCTAAATACGGGGTATAAAATACAGACAATCATAATCTATCTTATGCAAACAACAATAAACTATTAAATCTATCGCACTTGTTAAAATAACTACAAGCAACATAAATATCACATCAATACTTATTCAAATGCTAAATGAAACTTTTTAGTCCCATATTTATTCTGAATATAATCATTTTTTCCACTCCACGTTATATCTCTGTTGCGAATGGTCTTTCAAATACGCTGAAATCTTTGCCATTTCCGCCAGGTTGGAAACTTTTAAAGTCCATTCTTCTATAGTCGGCAGTTCTTCCTTCTTCCAATATTGCCCTACTAAAAGTCTTGCTGCCGTAATTAAATTCAACATCAACTTAGTGTCCACAACAGTAGTATCAGTAACAATACCCAATAAAAACAATTGCGGACAAAACTTTATCCTTTTCTTAAATATCTTTTGCATGTTCCACCAGATTCTAATCCAAAAAGCTTTAACCTTTTTGCAGGTCCACCATATATGAAAATATGTTGCATCTTCACCACCATACCTCCAACATTTAGGCTGACAGTTCGGATACATACTTGCTAATTTTTTAGGATCTAAGTGCCACCTATAAAACATTTTATAAAAATTCTCTCTTAGGTTTTGAGCTTGCGTAAATCTTACATTTCTTACCCAAATCTTTTCCTAAGTATCCATTGTAATAACTTCTTGGAAATTCTGAGCCCACTTTATCATACAATCTTTAACAAGTTCTGTCTCTGAATCAATTTCTATCAATGCAAGATATATCCTGTTAATATGTGCTTGACCTTGATCTCTAATTTGCTTTACCAAATTTTTATCAATCATTGAAAAACCAGTTTTCTGGTCTTCCTTCCATCTGGCCTGTAATTGCCCATACTGAAACCAAGTTTGAACTATCTTTTCTTCTCTTAAAATATTATATGGCTTTAATTGCCATACATTCCTTTCCAAACTTAAAATTTCCTTATATGTAATCACATCATGTTTAAACCCAACACTTATATTTTCTATTGCATGTTTCGGTATTGCCCATATAGGTATCTTATAATTTAACTTATATCTATACTTTTTCCAAACTCGCAACAGAGCATATCTTAAAATATGCACCTTGAACACCTTATCCACCTTCTTATCATACAATAAATATGCATGCCAACCAAATAACAAATCATGACCTTCAAGATTTAATAATCTCACTTGTGTTAAATTAATCCAATCACTTATTGCTGACAAGGCAGCAGCTTCATAATATAATTTAAAATTAGGCATTTTAAGACCACCTCTTTCACGCGTATCCTGCATAATCTTAAATTTAACACGTGGCCTTTTCCCTGCCCAGACAAATTTATTAATACCCTTTTGCCATTCCTCCAAATTTGAATCCTTTTTAAGAATAGGTATCATTTGAAATAAAAATAGAAATTTCGGCAAAACATTCATTTTCACTGCTGCAATTCTTCCCAATAAAGATAGTTGTAATTTTTTCCAACTATCCAATTCTTTTTGAACTTTTGCCCATAACTTTTCATAATTATTTTTATATAACTTGACATTTGAGGGTGACAAATATATCCCCAAATATTTAACCCTTTTAACAATTTCAAATCCCGTTAGCTCTTCTAAAACAGCCTTTTGTGATACTGTCATATTCTTAGACAACATTTTAGTTTTTTGTACGTTAAACTTAAACCCAGAAGCTTTCCCATATTGCGTTATTATCTCCATCAGTTCTACAACTGAGTCTTCAGGCTGGGTCACCGTAACAACCAAATCATCTGCAAACGCCCTCAGTCTATAATCCTGATCTCTTATTTGAATTCCCCTAATTTTTTCTGAGTCCCGTATTTTAATCAATAATATCTCCAATGTCAAAACAAATAGTAAAGGTGACAACGGGCACCCCTGCCTTGTGCCTTTTCCAATGTTACATTCTTCTGTCAAACTATTATTAACTATTATACGGGCTGTTTGCTTTTGATATAGTGCCCTAATTGGTTGTAAAAATTTATCCCCAAAATTCATTTTATCTAATACTTTCAACAAAAATTGCCAATCCAATTGATCAAAGGCTTTTTAGCACCCAAAAAGATCAAGGCTGCAGGGATCTGATTGTTACTTTCCAGAAATTCCAACAAATCAACTATATGCCTCACATTGTTCTTCATTTGTCTACCACTTATAAACCCAGTTTGATCACCATGAATTACTTGTTGCAATACTGTCATTAATCTATTAGCTAAAACCTTAGCAAATATCTTGTAGTCCGTATTCAAAAGTGATATTGGCCTATAATTTTTTGCTTGGGTGAAATCCTGATCTTCCTTAGCAGTTTTCCAGGATGGGGGCACCCCTCCCCCCTTTTGAATTGTCTGAAACAATTCCCTTAATGGCTTTACCATCTCTAACTGCAAATTTTTATAATACACAGCAGTCAAACCGTCAGTACCTGGAGCCTTACCCACTTTCAATTGTTTAATTGCTGGAAAAATTTCTTCTTCAGTTATCAATTGATTCATCTCTTCCTTTTGTTCTTGTGTAAGAACAGAAATATTAGCATTCATCAAATATGCATCAATATCTGCCTCACTAATCTTATCTCTAGCATATAATTTAGAGTAAAAATCAACAAAAGTCTTCTTAATAAGATTCTGCTGATACACTACCTTACCCTTATGTTCTATTCTATCTATATTAGAAGCCCTTTGCTTCTTCCTTAACAAATAAGCTAACCATCTACCTGGTTTATTAGCATTGCAAAAAGTATTATGTCTAACATATCGTATGTTAGTTGCAACTTGATCAGCCATCAACTTGTCAAACTGTCCCCTTAATAAATTAATTACCTTTTTAATCTTCACATCCGATGGATTCAAAATTAAGGCCTTTTCTTTTTCCCTAATTTCATTCTCTAATTCCTTCCTCCTGAATTCCAGATTAGGTCTATATTTGTTATTCAGATATATTAATACACCTCTCAGAAAAGCTTTACTAGCATCCCAAACCATTTCAATAGAAGTACCCTTATACATATTAATTTTAAAAAAATCCTTCATCTGTTTTTTACATTCTTCCACATTTTCCTGATTTCTAAACAGGTTCTCATTTAGACGCCAGGAACGCCTATCTCTATTATCCTTGTCTATCTCTAACCAGACTGGACTATGATCAGACATAGTTCTTGGACAAATCTTAATCTTCTTAATCCTGGAAAAGAAATCTTTATTAGTATAAAGTCAATCCTAGAGAAAGATTGATGTCTATCGGAAAAAAAAAGTATAGTCCTTTTCTTGCAGATTTCTTTCTCTCCAAATATCTCGCAGTTCCAAATCATCCTTCATTTCAAAAAAGGATTTAGGCAGTTTAGCATGACTTGGAACACTTTTTAAAAAACCACTCTTGTCTATTTGTACATCCAAAACACCGTTCCAGTCTCCCATAAAAATAAAAGATTTATAATCCCACTGAGTAATCTTGCTGTGTAATAAACTATAAAAATCTGCTTGTTGTTGATTAGGAGCATATAATCCAACCAGAAGTGTTTTTTTGCCTTCTATTAACAGTTCAATTATAACATATCTTCCTTGTTTATCTGCTTCAATTAACTCCGCTATCAAAGTATTCTTAACATAAACAACCACTCCATTTTTCTTATCCATTGCAGAAGCAATAAATTGTGTACCCAGTCTTGAATTTAATAAGTACTTTTGATCCATAACTAATATGTGTTTCTTGTAAACAAATAACATTATTCTTAAATTGTTTTAAATATTGAAAAACTTTCTTTCTCTTCTGTGGTGAATTTAAGCCATTAACATTCCAAGTTAGAAACTTTGTCACCATCCTTCGTGACCTGAAGCTTTTGGAGCGCTTCTCCCAAGATCACCTGCACTTTCTTAGGTTGAGTTCCTCCCACAGCTTCACTATAAGTAAGTTTTGGAGGTGCCATCATAACTTTCTGCTGATCTTGTTCTTGCTCTCGTCTCATTCGTCTCGAAGGAGCACGCGTCATCCTCTGGTCTCTGGCCTCCTCCGATGATACTGCAATTTGATCCACTCCTGTAGCTTTCTCATCTGTCTGCGTTGTTCCTCCATCACCTTGTAAATTCTCACTGCGTAGTTGAGGCTCTCCCTCGCCATTCTTTGTATTTTCCAAAAGTGGTATAGGGACTGCTTTTAAAACATTACTATAAAAATCATGTGCCTGCAACACTGTAATAAGACGATATCTCGTACCCTCATGCATCACCCCCTTACCCACTGGTATCTCTCATCTGAACTTGATATCACGTCGTCTTAATTCTTGTGCCAAAAAGGCAAACTCCTTCCTTCTCCTTAGAATTCTTGGAGGGATCTCTTTTAAAATCAAGACTTCTTGCTCAGCAATTGCGAATTTAGTATTATAAAAGGCTTGGATAACCTCATTTCTAATTGCTCTCTTTGTAAAATAAGCCACCACATCTCTAGGTAATTTCCTTTGTCTTGCAATCCACGAATTAACATGGAAAATTTTGTCTATATCTTCCATAATTGCATCTGCAGGTCGCCCTAGCACCCCTTCCAAAGCTTCAGAAACAATTTTCTTCAAATTTTCTTTAGAATCCTCTTTTAAGCCTCGAATTCTCACAGCAAACTCCATCTCAAGGTACTGTACCAAAGTCAGATCACTATCAATTTTCTCCACCACATTTTCAGTCTCTGTCATTTTTTCATCTAATCTAATATTATTTTGGCTGAGATCTTCCACTCTTTCGTTCAAGCGCTCAATACACACAGCCATGCCTTGAAATGCAAGTAAAATGTCTGCCCTTATTTCTGTTAACTTCTCATCAAAAAGCTCCGTGAGCTTTTCATCCATAAACTCAGCTAATTGTTGCGATTGCTTTTCCATAGCCTCTTTCATCACATTCTGCAAATCTTTAACTGTAAAAGTTGGTACAGGTGCAGGGGGAGGGGGCAATAAAGCTTGTAACGAAGACTGCTGCACCGGAGAAGCCCCCACACTTCTAAGAACTTTAGAGGATTTGGCAGCCATTTTCACCCACTATTGCCTGCTACGCACTTTCACTTTCAAACTCCACAAAGTCCATTGAGTTAAAGATCCTAAATTCACTTTCACCTGGATCTCTTGTACCACTCTGCCTGCATCCAAGTTCTCAAAGGTTCTTGCTGGCAGGAATGGTTGCAGACGCCCTGCTCTGCTCCAAAAAGCACGGAGCAGAGGTGCCCCGCAGTCCGGAGCAAACCCAGGCTTTGGGGGGGCTCAATTCTTCAGCCGCCAAAATTTTTAGCTCTGGCGGCCCCGGAGAGCTCTACCCCTACCTGGGCACTCACCCCCTCCTCTTCTCCCGAGGAGGGGGCTTCCAAGCTGCCAAAACAGCTGATCGGCGCTGTTTTCAGCGGCTCACGGAACCAGCGGGGCTGACAGCCAAAGAATGGCTGCCTGCGGCGACGCCTTACCACCCGGAAGCCTAGGTACGAGAAATTTCTTCTACAATACTTTGCTTTGGAAAAATAATTTTTGGGAGCCAATGATTTGGCACAAAACCATGATCAGTGGATGCTGCTGCTGTAGAAGTTATTCTTCTTTATGGGTTGTTCCTAATTTCTGGTTTTATGTTCAGAGATTTGATGAGAGATTATCACGGTCTGATTAATTCATTATCCATATTCATTTGTAAATGTAGGTCTTCTGTAATTATATTTAATAATCATACATTTGTACTCATAATCCAGTTTGGATTACATGCCAAATCCTATCATATTATGAATAAGAAATATATGAAATTTTCAATGACAAATTTTAGGAATCTGGAGATTATTCTAAGAGAACATCTGAAAAATAAGGGAAATTAGTTCTTCTAGCTGACTCCTTTGGATATACCAAAGGTTATTCCCTAGTGTATTCTAGTGTTACATTTATAATATATTTATGATTAAGAATGAGTGTCTGAGTTAATACAATTTACATATTGCAAACAAACCTAATTTATGTATTTGTCTTCCTCCAGGTGTACAACAGAGTGGCAAATGAAACTGTATTGTCAGTGGGCAAACGACTTGAGAGACTTATCACTCATTGTGGCCCAGTGACGGGTTGCATTTTTGCTCTTTTGGCTATGATCAGCTTTCTTTTTCTGATATTTCTGAAATGGCTGATACCTGATGATTTTGTTGATATTGCAGTAGATGCCACAGGCCTAAAGGGAGCATGGACTAGAAAATATTTCCACAATAAAAATAAAAAGAAAAAAGAAAATATTACAAACTCCTAAAGGTGCTAGAAGTGAAAAAAAAACTTTAATTCCCTTACTTGTCTTACACTATTATGGATTTACTATTAAATTTACATTTATCAAGCAAAACTGCTTATATGTCTTTGGACAGCTTTCAGTAATGAATGGAAAGAAACTAAAGCGAGGTTCTACCTCAGCATTAATCTAAATTGGTTTAGGAGAGACATTTTCCCAAGATATGCTGCAAAATCTGTTCACATTTATTTCAGCTTGAAATATTTTATAAATACATGGAATGTCATGTCCATTAATGAAAGAGATCATCTGAGGAAATAAAAGGAAAAATAGGTGAGTTGGTAGATCTTTTGTCTATTTTTAGAGTTTATTTCTGTTTTTAATTTGTCTTGCACCATCATAATATGCTTAAAAATTGTATGGAACAGTATATGTTCTGATCCAGTATAATACAACAAAATACCTAACTTTTTAAGTATAGATCCCAAATCTACTTGTTGAGATAGTGAACATTAGTGAAGTTGGGAGAATATTCTCTTTGTTTAGGCATCTACCGCTCATTTTAATAGTTTGAAAACAAGTATAATTGACACATTCTGAATTCTTCTCTGCCAATATTTTGAAGCTTTCAGAAGAAGGTTCCAAGTTCTTCCAAGACCCAAGAGTAAGTCTTTTGAATTTACTTTTATAAGTCAGTTGAGA
This sequence comes from Daboia siamensis, assembly GCA_024449315.1. Taxonomy (NCBI): domain Eukaryota; kingdom Metazoa; phylum Chordata; class Lepidosauria; order Squamata; family Viperidae; genus Daboia; species Daboia siamensis. The sequence continues at coordinate 805,364 of JAKJMR010017789.1, forward strand.
CATAATGAAAAAAGTCTCTTTTTACATTAAGGCTCAGCATCATGTTTATTTTTATTTTCTTTCACTTCCATTTTTAAATAAAAATTGTCTTATAGTATCTATTAAAACTCATTCCAATCAATACTTCCATGACAGGATTGCCATATTTAAAGTAAAAACAGATGCTTCAGTTTTTTCCTATATGTGGCCTTTGTCTGAATAATTTTGTTTATACTGTTATATTTCTACTATTCCAAACACCAGAAAACTTGAAAACAGTGGTCATTTTCTTTTACCCTATCATAATTATTTTGAGAAGGAAAAATTACCCACACCATATTAAAGCACTGATGAAATACGTACACCTAAGATTTCTAATTTTTATTTTTATTATTGTAAAAAACAAAGAAGAGGTAAGCACTCCCATTTTGTAAATCTTTTTAGTTGAAAGCATTCATAAAGATCTAAAAATATTTTGAGGAAGAAAATAGGACAAATAGACAGTTTTCCAATACAAATTTGCCAATCCCAGTAGAATATGCAGAGAATGTAAATATAGACATGCAATAGAATTTTTGTCAATATTCTTGACTTCCAACTTAACTACTCCAAGTAAATTTAACTAATACCATCTTTGGAGGAATATTATATATAAATCTGAATTGACAATTTCTCTGGCATAATGTTAGTTTTAAAAAGAAGACTAACTTAATAATTTGGATTATTACTTCATACCTTGGCAAATGCAATGTCAGCCCTTTGCCATTTACCTAGCATTTATATTTCAAAATTTCTAAGCACTCTTCTATAATTGAATATTACTATGATCTCTCTCTCTATCAGTCTTCTATGACTAACAGTTTATTTCAGGTATCTTTTCTTAAAAAAACAATTTCTGTAGAGTAGGAATTTTTACAGCTTCTTATGCCTATGGTTCCTTTGGCCTAACCCAATATTACAGAAATAGATTTATTCTTGTGCAATATGACTTTACTCTGCACATTTATTTAACCCTGTGGAATAATTTATATAAAGGGCTGCAGGAAAAGGACTAATTAGATATGCTAAAGGTGCTTGTTCTGGAGGAAAAATACTATTCCAAAGTCTATTTTATAACTTGTATATTTGAAGATACTTTGGAGCTTTTCTTAAATGTCTAAATATCATAGCCTTACTATGTCAAGTGATTTGCTTTTCTCTGCTTACAATAGCCCTCTTGCATTAAACATAATTAATTTTTTAGTTGCCACTCCATATGAGCAATTTCTAATTCTATAATGGTAGAATTAACCAAAATTATGTTACATTTGATAGTAGGAAAAACCTTTACGTTAAAAATAATGTTGATTGTATGCTTTGATTTGGTACATGTTTCACAATAAATAATGGTTCCTAGTTTTCTATATTTATTTGCATATATTATGGCTACATTATTGTAATCTAATGAGTGTGAAGCAATGGCTCCTTGGCTGTTAAAAAATCATGAATATTTATGAAAAATATTCATAAATTGAATATTCAGTTCCTCAATCATGGCTAATAATGAAAATGTATCACAGTAAAATTAATACTTTTTCTATTACATATATGGTATTGCCAATTTGGAGGTTACAAAATTAGGTTATTTTAAAACTTTGCAAGGGAGAACTTCAATTCTTTAATAGCCTTCATAGCAATTATGGAATGTAGAAGTATTCTTGCCTACACCAAGGACTGCACTCTGTGATGATGAAAGGTAGTTTTACTATATAATGTCAAAGATCCAGGTTTCTGTCTTTATCTACAAATAAAACTGTTTTTTAATACTCTGTTGATATGGTTGTAAATTATTATTTTCTGATAATTTATCATGAAAAAGTAGGTTGCAGGTAATTTGTTAGGCAGTGCCTTTAAAGAACATTCCTGAGTACTATTTCACCTTATAGGAAGCATTTAAGAAGTTTAAAAAACGTTTTGAAATTATATACTAAGTTATGATATACAGATGGGAACTCTTATCAATACAGATATTACTCTACTTACAGACTTTTGAGTTGCAAACTTTCAGTGATATGAGCAAATTGGTTCACAAGCCTACCCTAGAAGGTCCCAGAAGTCAGGAGAAGGTGGGAAAGAGTTAGTTTCCATCATACCACATGCATTTGTGGCATGCTGAAAATTAACCTTTTCCCACCTTCCTTTCCTGGTTTCTTTCAATTTCTTCATGCTTCTTCTCATGTACTGTTCTCAGATCCACTTGGACACAGTGTTTGCTGCTTAGTTGTGTGTGGCAACTGTGAATGTCTGCAATGAAGCAACAGAGTGATAACAGGGAAGAGAGCTGCACAAAGAAGTGCCAATCCATCAAGATGCAAATGAAGGTGGATATGTGGGGAAGGAAAGAGATGATGAACATGTCATGTTCCTTTTGTGTGAACCATTCCATAATTGGAACAATCATTAAGAACAAAAACAAGATTATAGAACATGTGAAAAATTCAGTGCCTATACTATCCATGATAACAGGCAAGAGAAAAGAAAAAGTGATTGTCAAAATCAGATCATGCCAAAAAAATCTTATTTCATTTTTCGACAAAGTGACCAAATTGGTAGACCAGCGAAATGTTGTGGACATAGTACACTTAGATTTCAGTAAATCATTTGATAAAGTAGACCACAGCCTATCTCCTGGTAAGCTAATAAAATGTGGGATAGATAGGACCACCACTAGGTGGGTTTGTAATTGGCTGACAAATCATACTCAATAGACCTCAATGGAACTACATCCACAGGGAGGGAAATAAGCAGTGGGATACCCCAAGTTTCTGTGTTAGGCCCAGTACTCTTCCAATATCTTCATAAATGATCTAGACCAGGGGTAGGCAACCTTGGCTCTTTTATGATTCGTGGACTTCAACTCCTGGCTCAGGAATTCTGGGAGTTGAAGTCCACAAATCATAAAAGAGCCATGGTTGCCTACCCCTGATCTAGACAAGGGAATTGAAAAGGAATTCATCAGATTTGGAGACGACACTAGCTGGGAAGAATAGCCAATACCACAGAAGACAAACATGATCCCTGAAGATATTGACAGACTTGAACACTGGGTCCAACCTAACAAAATGAAATGCAACATAAATAAAAGTAAGGTTTTACACTTAGGCAAGAAAAACCAAATGTAGACTAGGTGAAATTTGGCTTAATACCAATAACTGCAAGAGGAATTGTCAGACCCCATTCCTTTTTCTGGGGGGAAGATCTATTTCAATTCTATCCATTTCTTTCTGTGGGTTCTGCCATTCTCCTGAGGGGGAGGGGGGAAGGCTCTCCAGTATGTTTTTCTGCTTTGCTACAATGTGTCCCTTCCTCTGTTTTCTTCATGTTACTCTTTGAACTGTCTCTCCCTTGATGTTAACCTGGGGTTTGCTTGGGACTCTCTTAACCTATTGATCTAAGCAGGAAACCCTCAGATCCTGCCTTCTATGCCTGCTATCAGCTTCTTCTAATAAAAGTTCCTTTTGGAATGAAACAGTTCCAAGAGTCCTGCTTTCTTGGGATGAAGTTTTGAAGTGGGCCCTGACATTACACAGGATCTGCAGTAATAGTCAACCCAGAAGGAAGACTCTTACCGGAGGGCTAACCAAACAATGTCTGATATTGAAATGGAAAGGGAAGAACCTGCCATGGGAGCAGAGTTCTCCCACCAAGCAGAGCCCAGCCAATAAGAGTTCTCAATCCTCAGGCTCGTTGGACAAGATGATGGCTATGGAATGTCACCACAAACCAAGGTGGTTAATGGGCATCGGGAAGAAGACTGGGAGAAAAGATACAGGTGGGTGACACTCAGATGTGGCAGTCACCAACCGGGTTGGAAAGTCGAGATGGAGAGGTCGCTTTGCCTTAGCGAAGGCAAGGATGACCGCCCGCCCCATTCCAGCCAATTTCTGGAGCAAGCCATCGACATGTTCAGATTCACCTTCAATTCCATGAAGGAGGAGAAACCTGACCCATGCCGAGGCACCACTAACTCAGGCTCAGCCGAGGGAACAGATGAATGGGGGGCAAACCAGCAATCCCAGTTCCACCTGTGGGTGAGCCACCTGTGGGTGAGCAGCAGCCACCTGTGGGTGAGCCACACCAGCCAATGATCTCAGGAGATGGAGGGGTCATGGATCCATCCGAAAGTTCCCACCAATAGGATTAAGGTACTGCGGACAGCCACAGCGACTGGGTTTTTTCCTGACTCAAGTGTTCAACTATATGGAAGAATATGGCCATGAGATACCCAATGACCGTGGTAAGATAAGGATTGTGGAAAGACCCTAGATAGCAATGCAGCAGACTGGATTGTAAATCTCCACGACGCTGATGCCCCAGAACTGATTAACCTCTACCACCTCCTTCTGATGAAAGACATGCTAGCACACATGTCAAAAGGAAAAATCTTTTCGAAACTGGACTTAAGGGAGGCATATTACAGAATTAAAATTAAAGAGGGAGACAAATGGGAAACAGCTTTCATTTTTTTTTTTTTTTTTTATTGAAAAGTTTTTCAATACATTTTAATTATTACATCCCATCCCCC
>JAKJMR010017789.1:810006-831825 GCA_024449315.1 Daboia siamensis
TAATCAATCCATTTCTTCCACTCCACAATATATTGTTGTTGAGAATGATCTTTCAAATATGCTGAGATCTTTGCCATTTCCGCCAGGTTGGAAACTTTTAAAGTCCATTCCTCTATAGTCGGCAGTTCTTCCTTCTTCCAATATTGCCCTATTAAGAGTCTCGCTGCCGTAATTAAATTCAACATCAAATTAATGTCCAACACAATAGTATCAGTAATAATGCCCAGTAAAAACAATTGCGGACAAAACTTTATCCTTTTCTTGAATATCTTCTGCATATTCCACCAAATTTTAATCCAAAATGGTTTGATCTTTTTGCAAGTCCACCATATATGAAAATACGTTGCATCTTCGCCACCACATCTCCAACATTTGGGCTGGTAATTCGGATACATACTTGCTAACTTTCTAGGATCTAAATGCCATCTATAAAACATTTTATAAAAGTTCTCTCTTAGATTTTGAGCTTGCGTAAATTTCACATTTCTCACCCAAATCTTTTCCCAAGTGTCCATTGTGATAACTTCCTGAATATTCTGTGCCCATTTTATCATACAATCCTTAACAATTTCTGTTTCTGAGTCAATCTCTATCAATGCAAGATATATCCGTTTAATATGCGCTGGTCCCTGATTTCTAATTTGTTTTACCAAATTTTCATCATCCATCAAAAAACCAATCTTCTGATCTTCTTTCCACCTGGCCTGTAATTGTCCATATTGAAACCAAGTTTGTACAATCTTTTTTTCTCGTAAAAGATTATATAACTTCAAACACCACACATTCCTCTCCAAGCTCAAAATTTCCTTATATGTAGTCACATCATGTTTAAATCCAACATTTATATTCTCTATTGCGTGTTTGGGTATTGCCCATAACGGTATCTTATAATTTAACTTTTGTCTGTGCTTTTTCCAAACTCGCAACAAAGCATACCTCAAAATATGCATTTTGAACACATTATCTACCTTTTTGTCATACAGTAAATATGCATGCCAACCAAATAACAAATCATACCCTTCAAGATTTAACAGTCTCCCCTGTGTCAGATTGATCCAATCACTTATAGCTGATAATGCAGCAGCTTCATAATATAATTTAAAATTGGGCATTCTTAGACCACCTCTTTCGCGTGTATCCTGCATGATTTTAAATTTGACCCGTGGCCTTTTCCCTGCCCAAACAAATTTGTTAATACCCTTCTGCCATTCCTCCAAATTTGAATCCTTTTTGAGAATGGGTATCATTTGAAACAAAAATAAAAATTTTGGCAAAACATTCATCTTTACTGCTGCAATTCTTCCCAATAATGATAGTTGTAATTTTTTCCAACTATCCAATTCTTTTTGCACTTTATTCCATAACTTTTCATAATTATTTTTATATAATTTAACATTTGAGGGTGCTAAATATACCCCCAAATATTTAACCCTTTCAACAATTTCAAATCCAGTTAAGCGTTCTAAAGAAACCTTTTGTAATGCTGTCATGTTTTTAGATAAAATTTTAGTTTTTTGTATGTTAATCTTAAATCCAGAAACTTTCCCATATTGCGATATTAACTCCATCAATTCCATAACAGAATTTTCTGGATGTGTCAAAGTAATAACCAGATCATCCGCAAACGCCCTCAATTTATAGTCCTGATCTCTTATTTGAATTCCCTTAATTGTTTCCGAATTCCGTATTTTAATCAATAATATCTCCAACGTTAAAACAAATAACAAAGGTGATAACGGGCAACCCTGCCTTGTACCCTTTTCAATAGTACACATTTCAGTCAAACTATTATTAACAATTATTCGAGCTGTTTGCTTCTGATATATTGCCCTAATTGGTTGCAAAAATTCATCCCCAAAATTCATTTTATCTAATACTTTTAGCAAAAATTTCCAATCCAATTGATCAAAGGCTTTTTCAGCATCCAAAAAGATCAATGCTGCAGAGATCTGGTTATTCCTTTCCAAAAATTCCAACAAGTCAACTATATGTCTCACATTATTTTTCATTTGTCTACCACTTATAAACCCAGTTTGATCATCATGGATTACCTGTTGCAATACCCTCATCAGTCTACTAGCTAAAACCTTAGCAAATATCTTGTAGTCCGTATTCAAAAGTGAAATTGGCCTATAGTTTTTTGCTTGAGTAGCGTCCTGATCTTCTTTAGAAATTAAAGAAATAAAAGCAGTTTTCCAAGACGGAGGCACTCCTCCCCCTTTTTGAATTGTCTGAAACAGTTCCTTTAATGGCTTTATCATCTCAAACTGTAAATTTTTATAATACACAGCAGTCAAACCATCAGTGCCTGGTGCTTTACCTACTTTTAACTGTTTAATTGCCAAGTATATTTCTTCCTCAGTTATCAACTGATTCATTTCTTCTTTTTGGTCTTGCGTAAGAACCGGGATGCTAAAATCTTTCAAATATAAATCAATGTCCGTTTCATTAATCTTATCACTAGCATATAATTTAGAAAAAAAATCAACAAAGGTTTCCTTAATAAGATTCTGTTGATACACAATCTTTCCCTTATGTTCTATTTTATCTATATTAGAAACCCTTTGCTTCTTTCTTAACATATAAGCTAACCATCTGCCTGGTTTATTGGCATTGCAAAAAGTATTATGCCTTGCAAACCGTAGATTAGTTGCCACCTGATCAGCCATTAACTTATCAAATTGTCCTCTTAACAGCTTAATAGTCTCTTTAATCTTCACATCCGATGGATTCAAAATTAAAGCCTTTTCTTTTTCCTTAATCTCTGTCTCCAATTCTTTCCTCCTAAATTCCAAGTTGCGTCTATATTTATTATTAAGATATATCAACACACCTCTCATATACGCCTTACTAGCATCCCATACCATTTCCATAGAAGTACCCTTATGCATATTTGTTTCAAAAAAAACCTTCATCTGTTTCTTACACTCTTCCACGTTTTTCTGATTTCTGAACAAATTCTCATTTAAACGCCAGGAACGTCGTTCTCTACTGTCTTTTCCAATCTCTAGCCAAACTGGGCTGTGATCAGACATAGTCTTTGAACAAATCTTTATCCTCTTAGTTCTAAAAAAAAGGTCATTAGACAATAGTATAAAATCAATCCTGGAAAAAGATTGGTGTCTATCAGAAAAGAAAGTATAGTCTCTTTCTTGTAAGTTCCTTTCCCTCCAAACATCACGTAATTCCATATCGTCCATCATTTCAAAAAAAGATTTAGGCAATTTCGCATGACTTGGGGTACTTCTGTAAGATCCACTCTTATCCATTTGTACATTCAAAACACCATTCCAATCTCCCATAAAAATAAAAGATTTGTAATCCAATTGGGTAATCCTGCTGTGTAACAAACTATAAAAGTCAGCTTGCTGTTGATTGGGCGCGTATAATCCAACCAAAAGAGTTCTTTTACCTTCTAGTAACAAGTCCACAATAACATATCTTCCTTGTTGATCAGCTTCAATTAACTCTGCTGTAATTGTATTCTTGACATAAATAACCACTCCATTTTTCTTGTTAACTGCAGAGGCAATAAATTGTGTACCTAGTCTTGAATTTGATAAATACTTTTGGTCCATAACTCTAATATGTGTTTCTTGTAAGCAAATAACGTCAGTCTTAAATTGGTTTAAATATTGAAAAATTTTCTTTCTCTTTTGTGGTGAGTTTAATCCATTAACATTCCAAGTTAAAAACTTAGTCACCATTTCTGGCAACCCGAAGCTTTTGAAGCGCATCTTCCAAAATCCCTTTTACATTTTTAGGTCGCGCTCCTCCCACAGCTTGGCTATAGATACATTTTGAAGGTTCCACAACATTCTGCTGGGCTTGGTCTTGGTCACGCCTGGCTCGTCTCGAAGCAGCTCGGGTGACCCTCTGGTCCTTTGCTTCTTCTACTGTTGAAATTTGAGTCACTCCTGGTGCTGTCTCATCTATCTGTATTCCTTCAGCATCATAAGACTTTCCCTCCTTTATTGATTCCAGAAGTGGTATAGGAATTGCTTTTAAAACATTGCTATAAAAATCACGTGCCTGCAGGACCGTAGCGAGACGGTATCTTGTATCTTCAAACATTACCACCATACCCACTGGAATCTCCCATCTGAACCTGACATCGCGTCTCTTAAGCTCATGTGCCAGAAATGCAAATTCCTTTCGTTTCCTTAGGATTTTTGGAGGGATCTCTTTTAAAACCAAAACTTCTTGGTCAGCAATCACAAGCTTTGTATTGTAAGAAACTTGAATAACTTCATTCCTGATTGCTCTCTTTGTAAAGTAAACAACCACATCTCTAGGTAATTTCCTTTGTCTCGCAATCCAGGAGTTAACACGGAAAATTTTGTCTATATCTTCTGCAATTTCTTCAGCTGGCCTTCCCAGCACGTCTTCGAGAGCAACAGAAACCAATTTTTTCAAATCTTCCTTTAAATTCTCCTTAAGGCCCCTTATCCTCACAGCAAACTCCATTTCATGATATTGTACCAATGTCAAGTCATAATCAATTTTATCCACCACATTCTCAGTCTCTAGTATCTTTGCATCCAGTTTAGTATTATTTTGAGTGAGATCCTCCACTCTTTCGTCAAGGCGTTCAATACATATCGCCATGCCTTGAAATGCAAGCAAGATGTCCTCCCTCATTACTGTAAATTTTTCTGTCAGCTTCTCATCCATCTTCTCATCTATCATCTCAGCCAAATGCTGTGAATGTTTTTCCAAAGCATCTTCCAAAACTTTAACTGTTAAGACAGGCGAAGGTAGAGGTGCAGGAGGTGCTGACACTTGCGCTGAAGAATGCGGCAGGGGGGAAGCCCCCGCAGTTTTAGGAAGTTTAGAAGAAGATTTAGCCGCCATTTTTTCCCCCTTTTGCAACTACGCACTTTCACTTTCTAAGTCTTCAATGTAGATTGAGCCAAAGTTCAAAAGTTCACTTACTCCTTGTTCTCTTGCATCGCTCTGCCTGCTTCCATTAACTTCCAAAGTCCATTCTTGTAGGCAGGGATGGTTGCGTTCGCCTTGTTCTGCTCCAGGAAAAACGGAGCAGACGCGCTGCGCGGCCCGGAGAAATCCAAGCTTCGGGGGGGCTCAATCTTCCAGCCGCCAGAGCTTTAAGCCCTGACGGCCCCAGAGAGCCCTTCCCCTACTTGGAAACTCACCCCCTCCTCTTCTCCCGAGGAGGGGGCTTTCGAACCGCCGAAACAGCTGATCGGCGCTGTTTTCGGCGGTTCTACAAAGCCGCGAAGCTGACAAGCTAAAAGCAGCTGTCGGCGGCGGCGCCTTGCCACCCGGAAGTCCCCGGAAACAGCTTTCATTTTTAAAAATATTTTATTTTTTATTCTTTACACACATGTTAATTTTCCAAGCAACGTGCGAACTGAGTTCATAATTCATTAATACATATACAAATTTCACTCGTTCTTTTTTTCAACCATTTATAAAATAAATTCCAGCTTTCATAATATTCTGTTTCTTCTTTGTCTTTTAGTCTCATAGTTAATCTGTCCATCTCTGCGCATTCCAATATCTTCTTCATTGGCTCTTCTGATGGTACTTGTTCATTTTTCCAGCATTGTGCATAGCTTATTCTTGCTGCAGTTATGATATGCAAAACCAAGTATGTATTTTGTTTATCAGTCTTTTCTGGTAATATACCTAATAAAAATAATTCGGGATTAAATGCTACATGTTCTCCTAATATATTTTCTAGGCAAGCATGTATTTTTCTCCAATAAGCTTTTACTTTATCCCGTGTCCACCAAATATGATAATATGTACCTATATTATGTTTACATTTCCAACATTTGCCTGATACATTTTTAAACATTTTTGCTAATCTAGCTGGAGGTAAATGCCATCTATAAAACATTTTATACAGATTTTCTTTATGTGCAGTTGACATTGTCAATTTATAATTTCTCTCCCATAATTTTTGCCATTCTTCTAACTCTATAGTATAACCAAAATTCTCTGCCCATCTTGTGATTGTCCCCTTAATTTGTTTACTTTCCATCTCTGAAGTTAACAAAAAATTATACAATTTTTTAATTAATTTTTCATCAGAAGTAGTAATATCTTTTTTTTTTTATTGAAAAGTTTTTCAGTACATTTTAATTATTACATCCCATCCCCCAACCCTTCCCTCCCTTCCCAACCCTATCCCCCCCCCCCCCCCCCCCCTTCCCCCCCCCCCCCCCCCCGGACTTCCCAGAGCTAGATACAAGGTATAAAAATAAAGTAACCAATCATAAACTCCCATATACTAACAACAATAAACTATTAAATCTCTCGCACTTTAGCTCTTATAAGTTGACTACAAGCAATATACTTATTCAAATGCTAGATGAAACTTTTTAGTCCTGTATTTATTCTGGATGTAATCAATCCATTTCTTCCACTCCACAATATATCGTTGTTGCGAATGATCTTTCAAATATGCTGAAATCTTCGCCATTTCCGCCAGGTTGGAAACTTTTAAAGTCCATTCCTCTATAGAAGTAGTAATATCTTATCAAACACGTTTTGTTCTTTATAAAATCCATACATTTTCATATCTTTTTCATATCTATTTTGTATTTGTAAATGTACCCACCATGGCATGTTGATACCCTGATGTTCCAGTTCTTGCTTCGATTTTAATGTCCCATCAATATTTAAAATATCTTTATATGTCCACGTTTTTTCAAAATCTAACAAGTTTACATGTGGAATTTTTACATATATTTTCATTTTGATTTTTTCCCATACAGTTATCAAAGCATTTCTAATACAGTGGTTTTGAAAATATCTATGAATTTTGTTTTTCCCATACCATAAAAACACGTGCCATCTCAATTGTAAATCATGTCCCTCCAAGCATAACAACCTTTTATTCCTAAGCATTATCCATTTTCTCACCCATGTCAATACTGATGCTTGATAATACAAAGTCCACTCAGGTAAACCAAAAACCCCATTTTCTTTAGTATCTTGCAAAGTTTTCTTTTTTATTCTAGCTTTTTTCCCCTGCCAAATAAACTTCAAAACTAAAGAGTCCAACTCTTTAAAAAAAGGTCCCCCAAATTTTATCGGAATTGTCTGAAACAAAAATAAAATCTTAGACAATATATTCATTTTAATTGTAGCTATCCTTCCTAGTAAGGACAATTTTAAATTCCTCCATTTTTCCAGGTGGACTTTACTTGTTTCAATAGTCTTATATAGTTGTCTTATTTTAATGTTGAACATTTGGCTGATAAATAAACAGAGGACATTCTTGCCTTGTGCCTTTCCTTATTTCAAAACTCAGTACAATCTCCGTTCACCATTACTTTGGCAGTTTGTTTACTATATGTTGTTTTTACCATATTTATGAAGTTCTGTCCGAAATGCATTGCTTGTAGTTGATAAATTAGAAACTGCCATGAAAGATTATCAAAAGCCTTCTAAGCATCTAAAAATATTAATGCCATTTGTTTCCCTGGATGTAATTCATAGTATTCCAGTATATCTATTATCATTCTTAAGCTGTTTTTAATTTGTCACTTTGGTAAAAAGCCATTTTGGTCCAGGTGTATAAATTCAACCAAATATTTCTTCAATCTCTGCCATTATTGAAGTGAAAATTTTATAATCCACATTAAGTAGTGAAATTAGTCTGTAATTCTTGATCTGAGTCAGATCTGAATCGTCTTTTGGTATTAAAGAGATATTTGCTTCAATCCACGTCACTGGCATTTTAGCTTCTATTAAAAGTCCGTTGCAAACATCTTTCAATGGATCGCTTAGTATCTCTTGCAAACTTTTGTATAGTTCTGCCAGAAGTCCATCTGGGCCAGGAACTTTATCATTTTTTTGTCTTTTTATAGCCTTTGTTATTTCCATCATTGTAACTCCTTCATCTAACATATTTTTAAATGTCTCTCAGATATTCGGGTTACTGTTTTCTAAGTATTTTACAATTTTCTCTCTTGCAATTTCTTTCTTATCATATAAGTCTATAAAGTTCTTTAACTATCTTTTTTATTTCTTCATTTTTATATTTTAAATAACCTTTCCCATCCAGCAAATTGTATATTTTTTTTTCTTTCTGTTTTTTAAGTTTATAAGCTAACCATCTTCCCGGTTTGTTGGCTTGGAAAACAGCTTTCAGTTGCCCCTTAGGATGTTACCAGTTCAGAGTTCTACCCTTCGACCTTCAAGGGGCACCTGCAGTGTTCATGCAATTAATAAATGATGTGCTCCAAGAGCACCTATATAAAAAGGGTGCTTGTTTACCTGGACAATATCCTGATATTCACTGAAACAAAGGAAGAGTATGTGTAACTAGTCAGAGCTGTATTGAAAAAACTCCAAGCTGCTCACCTGTATGCCAAAATGTGAATTTCATAAGGAAAAAACTGACTACCTGGGGTATCACATTTCACAAAATGGCATAGAGATGGACCCTGAGAAAGTCCGAGCTGTACAAGAATGGGTCCCACCATGCCCTAAGGAAGCAGTTGCAGTTTCCTTGGATTTGCTAATTTTTACTGGCAATTCATCCCCTTCTTTGCGCAGATCATGCCACCAATCACTAACTTATAAAAACCAAAGGGGAGGGAGGGGAATCAAAAGCCAAGTCAGCCTTTGAAATGGGCAGTAGAATATCAAACTGCATATGAAACACTGAAAAGACTATTCTCTTCTGAGCCAGTTCTAAGACATCCTGACACTGATAAACTGTTCGTGATTAAGGCTGATGCCAGCGACTTAGCTGTGGGGGCAGTGCTAATGCAGGAGAATGATGAAGGGTAATTACAACCTTGCACATAAACATCAAGGAAACTCATAGAGACAGAAGAAAGATGGACAGTCTGGGAGAAGGAGGCTTTTGTGGTCCAATGGGCTCTCCTAGCCTGGTGATATTTCCTGGAAAGGAACAAAATCCCCTTCCAGGTATGGACCACAAGAACCTAGAAGCCATAAAGATGCCCAGAAAACTAACCCCTAAACAAGCAAGATGGTCACAGCATTTCCACCGATTTAACTTCACACTAAAACACTTACCCAAAGGGAAGAATTTCTTAGCTGACGCATTGTCCAGACTGCCCCAATACCACAGCAACAGAACAGAGATAACAGACCCACTCATGCCATCAAAACAATTAGCAGCTCAAGTTACCACCCGAACGTAAGCCAAACTCCGGAAGCCCCTAGCAAGCCAAGCAGGGATTGAATTCAAAAATGCACTGGAAACTGACAAATGGTTCCTAAGCTACAAGAACCTATGCACCATGACCGATGGTTTGCCATGGGTGTGAGGGAAGCTGTACATTCCAAAGGGCCAGAGACTGACATTTATGCAGCTATGCTATGATTCAAAATCAGCTGGTTATTTCGCATTTGTGAAAACTTTACACCTAATGAAATGGCAATTTTGGTGGCCGTCAATAAAAATATTGAAAGCTACGTGGCTAGTTGCCCGATTTGTGCTGCAGCTAAGAGAAGACAAGGGAAGACCCTAGGCTTGTTGCAAGCAATACCAACACCATCAGTGTCTTAGAAGGAAATTTCTGTGGACTTTAATGTGAAGTTCCAGAAAGTGGGGGGAACACGGTCATTTGGATTGTGATGGATCTATTCTTTAAACAAGTACATTTTATCCCATGCAAAAAAATCCCCAATGCAAAGACAGTAACAAAGCTGTTTGTCTAATGCATTTATCGACTTTATGGGGCCCCACAATGAATCATATCGGATAGGAGAATACAATTCACATCAGAATTTTTGAAAGCATTCTTGGAACTTTGGGGGACCACTCAGAGTTTATCTAGGGACGCGGTGGCTCAGTGGGTTAAGACGCTGAACTTGTCGATCAGAAGGTCGGCAGTTTGGCGGGTCGAATCCCGAGTGCCGTGTAGCAGAGTGAGTGCCTGTTACTCGTCCCAGCTTCTGCCCACCTAGCAGTTCGAAAGCATGTAAAAATGTAAGTAGAAAAATAGGGACCACTACAGTGGGAAGGTAACAGCGTTCCGTGCGCCTTTGGCGTCTAGTCATGCTAGCCACATGACCACGGAGAAGTCCTCGGACAAGCGCTGGCTCTTCGGCTTTGAAACGGAGATGAGCACCGGCCCCTAGAGTCGGAAACGACTAGCACGCATGTGCGGGGGAACCTTTACCTTTACCTTTACAGAGTTTATCTAGTCATCATCCGAAAACAAATGGTGGGACTGAATGGTCAAACTTAGTACCTTAGCGGTACCTAAGATACTTCATCAATTACCAGGAAGACAATTAAACCGAACTATCCCCCTTCACAGAAGTTGCTTATAACAATGCAGTATATTCCAGCACCGGCTACGCTCTTTTCTGAGTGGCAACGGGACAAAGCTTCAATCCAATGCTTGAACTTCCATCGAGCGAACTGACCATTCCTTCTCTGAAGGAATAGATAGCGCAATTACAAAATACCTGGCCATTTGTAAAAAAGGCTTTAGATGAGGCTAGAGAAGGATATAAATTCCAGGCAGGTAAGAAATGAAGTGAACCCAAACCGTTTCAAGTAGGAGAGAAAGTTTACCTGTCTACAATATACCTAAAATCCCTGCAGCCCTCAAAGAAGCTAGGACCAAAATTTGGGGGACCTTTTCCCATTAAAAGAATAATCACTCCTGTCATGGTAGAATTGTAGCTCCTTAAGATGCTCCGACATATTCACCCTATTTTTCACTGCAGCCTTCTAAACATGAACTGCAATTGCCCTTAAGGCCAGCTACAGCTTACTCCCCTCATCCAATCAGGGTAGAAGGTGAACAACATTTTGAAATAAGGGAAATTCTAGTTTCCAGAAAACACCAGGTTCCACCCAATATCTAGTAATGTGGAAACATGTGCCTTCTTCCCAAAATGAGTGGGTTCAGAAATGCCATGTTAGAGCCCCCAAATTAATTAGTAAATTTCACGCTGCCTATCCAGATAAACCAGAGTAATCTTTGTCTCCATTTTTTTCCTATTTATTTTCTACAGATGGATTTGTGTTTTTTTCTAAGGGGGGCAGGATGTCAAAACACATTCTTTTTCCTGGGGGGGGAGAGATCTATTTCAATTCTATCCATTTCTTTTTGTGGGTTCTGCCATTCTCCTTAGGAGGAGGAGGAAAGGCTCTCCGGTATATTTTTCTGCTTTACTACAATGTATCCCTTCGAGTTTTCTTCATGCTTACTCTTTGAGTTGTCTCTCCCTTGATGTCAACCTGGGGTGAGAAAGGAACGTGCCTCCAGCCATCTGGCTTATCTCTCACTGCGGAAGGGAAGTTGCAAAGTCCTAACAACACTTCACAAGCATGGGACTGGACCCCGTTATCAGCTCTGTTCCCACAGCAGACTTAACACCTGGGGATTGGCTCATTTAAACTGACTGGATGAACTATTGGGGTGGGGTTTGCTTGGGACTCTCTTAACCTATTGATCTAAGCAGGAAACCCTCAGATCCTGCCTTCTATGCCTCCTATCAGCTGCTTCTAATAAAAGTTCTTTTTGGAATGAAACAGTTCCAAGACTCCTGCTTTCTTGGGATGAAGTTTTGAAGTGGGCCCTGATCTTGGTGTCCTAGTGGACAATCATTTAAATTTGAGCCAGTAGTGGGAGCCCAAAAAGTCACTGCAATCTTAGGCTGCATTAAGGAATAGAATCAAGATTATGTGAAGTTCTAGTACCACTTTACAAAGCCTTAGTAAGACTATATTTGGAATACTGCATTCAATTCTGATCATCACAATACAAAAAAGATGTTGAGACTCTGGAAAGAGTGCAGAGTGGAGCAACAAAAATGATTAGGGGGCTGGAGGATAAAATATATGAAGAATGGTTATAGGAGTTGGGTATGTCTAATCTAATGAAAAGAAGGACTAGGAGAGACATAATTGCAGTGTTCCAGATTTTTGGTGCTCCTACAAAGATGAGGGGATTAAACTATTTTCCAAAGCATCAAAAGGCAGACAAGAAATAATGGTTGGAAACTAACCAAGGGGAGAAGCAACCTAGAACTAAGGAGAAATTAGCTAATGGTGAAAGCATACATCCAATGGAATGTTTTGCCTTCAGAAGTTATGGTTACTCCATCATTGGAGGCTTTCATTATCTGATATAGTCTATTTGAGCAGTGGGTTATACTATTTGAGCAGTGGGTTATACTAGAAGACCTCAGAGGTCCCTTCCAACTCTATTATTCTATGTTCTATTTTCTATGATGAAAGAGAGATGCTGCTCAGCATTTCAACTGAATATCAACATCATGGTATGTAAGCTTGCCTAATTCAGGAGAAAGCAAAGGGCTTGTTTCATGACTTGCAACAGAAGGTTAGTGAAAGCACTGCTGAAGAGTAAGTAATAAGTAGTTCCTATTTTTTTAAGGCCCATACCAACCTGCCTAATGTGAAAAAGCAGAGAAATGCAGATGCAGTTGAGCTGCCAGAAATCATCAAGGAAGGTGGTTCTTTGCTCTAGCAAATATTCAGTATGAATGAAATGGGGCTTATTGGAAGAAAATGCCAGAAAAAAAAATCTACATCAGCAAAGAAGAGAAGACAACACTAGTCTTCAAAGCTGCAAAGGATAGGCTAATTGTGATGTTACATGGCAGTGCTTGTGGTAATGAACTTAAAACCATTGGTAGTCAACCACTCCAAGAATCCCCAAGCTCTTAACATCTCAAAGAACTTACTTTCAATTGTGTGGAAGATGAACGAGAAAACTTGGGTCACCCTTTTCATCTTTGTGGACTTGTTTTTCTGATATTTTGTCTTGGAAGTGGAGAGATATTGTCCCAAGAAAAACGTTGAGTTCCAGTTTCTGCTAATTTTGGATAGTGCCTCATGTCATCCACTTTACCTGGATGATTTCTGCCCAAATGTGAAGGTTATCTATCTGTCTATGATAACCACTTCCTTCCTGAAGCCTATAAACCAGGAAATGATAGCAACCTTCAAAAATATTTTGTCGGACTTCCGGGTGGCAAGGCTCCGTTCGATGGCCGTTTCGGCCATCAGCCCCGCTGTTTTCTGTAGAGCCGCTTAAAACAGCGCTGATCAGCTGTTTAGCGTCTCGGAAACCCGCTCCTCAGGAGAAGAGGGGGGGTGAGCGCTTAGGTAGGGGTAGAGTTTCCCTAGATCGCCAGAGTTTAAAGTGGTGATTGAAGGGTGTGAACTCCCCCGAAGCCTGAGTTTGCTCCGGTCTCCAGGACGCCTCTGCTCCAAGGCTTTGGAGCAGAGCAGGACGCTGCAACCATCCCTGCCATCGATAATTAACTGTGGAATTACTTGGAAGCAGGCAGAGCTGTGCAGGAGAATGCTGTAAGAGCAAGTATCTGAACTTTAACACTTTTATTTTGAGAGGAAAAGTTGTAAATGGTGTGGAAAGTGAAAGTGCGCAACAGAAACGGGTGCCAAGATGGCTTCTAAACCAACCAAAGTTCCTAGAAGTATTGGCACTTCGCCAGTTCAGCATTCCTCATTACAGGCTTTGATGCCTCCTCCTGTGGCACCCGCTCCCGCACCAGCTTTAGCAATAAAAGATTTGCAGGATGCTTTACAGGATGCTTTAAAAATGCAATCTCAACAAATAGCTGGACTTATTGAGGAGAAGAACATTGAAATTAGAGTAGACATTTTGGCTGCATTTCAAGGGCTTGCTGTTTGTATTGAGCGCCTGGATGAGCGAGTGGAAGAGATCAGCCAGAATAATATGAGATTAGATGCTAAATTGCTGGATGCTGAAAATGTGATGGAAAAGATTGATGATGATGTAGTAATGTTACAATATTGTGATATGGAGTTTGCTGTGAGAATCAGAGGCTTAAAAGAAGATCCTAAGGAAGACTTGAAAGAATTAGTGGCACAGGCTCTTGAACAGGTTTTGGAGCGTCCAGCAGAAGATATTGTGGGGGATATAGATAAAATATTTTGTGTTAATTCTTGGATTGCAAGACAAAGAAAACTACCTAGAGATGTGGTGGTTTATTTTACAAAGAGACAATTAGAAATGTGGTTATTCAAGCCTTTTATAACAATAGATTTACAGTTGCTGAGCAAGAAGTTTTAATCTTGAAAGAGATTCCCCCAAGAATTTTAAGGAAAACAAAAGAATTTGCTTTTTTGGCAGAAGAATTAAGGAAATGGCAGATGCAGTTTAGATGGGAGATTCCAGCAGGCATGACGGTGATGTACGCAGGCACGAGATATTGTCTTAATACAGTTTTGCAGGCACGAGATTTTTATTCTAATATTTTGAAGGCAGGCTTCCTGCCATCTTCAGAATTTAGAGGAAAGAATGGTGAAGGAGAGAGCCAGTCGCGATTGGAGAGTATACAAGGTGCTGAAGGAGCTATTTCGCAGAAGGATAAAGATTCCCAGCAAACTACAGGAGTGGATCAGACTCAGGCATCAACAGAAGAGGTTAGAGAACAAAGAATGACACGGGCAGCAATCAGACAAATGAGACAAGAACAAGAACAACAGAAAGCTACAATTATATCTCAGAAACCTACTTACAGTGAAGCAGTGGGAGGAGCGAAACCAAAGAGAGTGCAGGTGGTTTTGGAAGAGGCGCTCTGAAAGCTTCAGGTCGCAAAAGATGGCGACAAAGTTTCTAACCTGGAATGTTAATGGATTAAACTCGCCGCACAAGAGAAAGAAAGTATTTCAGTATTTAAAATAATTTGGAAATGATGTTATTTGTCTACAGGAAACACATATTCGTGTAGCTGATCATAAATACTTGATAAATTCTAGGTGGGTACACAGTTTATTGCGTCTGCTCCTGACAAGAAAAATGGAGTAGTTATTTATATCAAGAATAACTTATCAGCTAATTTAATTGAAACAGATAAACAAGGAAGATATGTTATTATTGAATTATTAATAGAAGGCAAGAAAGTACTTTTGGTTGGATTATATGCTCCTAATCAACAGCAAGGAGAATTTTACAAACTGTTACATAGTAAGATAATTCAATGGGATTATAAATCTTGTATTTTTATGGGAGATTGGAATGGCGTTTTGGATGTACAGATGGACAAAAAAGGCCTTTTTAGAAGTATACCAAGTCATGCCAGATTGCCAAAATCTTTTTTTGAGATGAAAGACGATTTGGAACTGAGGGACGTTTGGAGAGAAAGAAATTTGCAAGAAAAAGACTTTACTTTTTTTTCTGATAGGCATCAATCTTTTTCCAGGATTGATTTTGTATTAATTACTAATGATCTTTTTTCTAGGATTAAGAAGATTAAGATATGTCCAAGAACTATATCAGATCATAGTCCAGTATGGTTGGAAATAGAAAAAGATAATGATAGGTGATCTTGGAAACTAAATGAAAATTAGTAGTTGCAGAGCATAGTCAGCAACTTGGTTGCCCTCAGCAAGGAGTTTCAATTCAACCTGGAGATGAACAGTTACACACACTTGGAAGAACTCTCCAACAAAGATCTCATGCAATTTGCAAGCTAGTGAAAACAAGGAAAAATTGAACCACCAAAGCAGTTCCAAACCAAGCTGATGGCAGAGAGGTTCAGCATGATTAACAAAATGCTATCATTGTCCAAGACACAGGATCCTATTATCAAGTGCTTCACAAAAATGTCTGTAACTGTCCATGATACAGTCCACTGTTACAGTCTCATCTATGGGGAAAAGAGGAAGGGTACTATCCAAAGAACAGAACAGAATAGAGCTGGAAGGGACCTTGGAGGTCTTCTAGTCCAGCCCCAGCTCAAGCAGGAGAACCTATACCATCTCAGACAGGTGAATGTCTAGTGTCTTCTTGAAAATCTTAGTGATGCCCACAATTTCTGGGGGTAAGCTATTTCACTGGTTGATTGTCCTCACTGTCAGGAGGTTTTTCCTTAATTCCAGGTTGCTTCTCTCTTTGATCAGTTTCCAACCATTGTTTCTCGTCCTTCGCTCTGGTGCTTTGGTGAACAACCTGGCCCCCTCTGCTTTGTGGCAGCCCCTCAGATACTGGAACACTGCTATCATGTCTCCCCTATTTCTTCTTTTCTTTTGACTAGCCAAACCCAAGTCCCGTAGCCATTCTTCATATGTTTTAGTCTCCAGGCCTTTGATCATCTTAGTTGCTCTTCTCTGAATTTTTTCCAAACTCTCAACATCCTTTTTGTGATATGGTGACCAAAATTCACTGCAGTATTCCAGGTATGGTTTACTAGGGTTTTATAAAGCAATACCAATACTTTGTGTGATCTTGATTCTATGCCTTTGTTTATACAACCCAGTATTATATTAGCTTTTTTGGCGGCGGCTGCACACTGCTGGCTCATAGTCAAGTGATCATCCACTAGGACTCAAAGGTCCCCCTCACAGTTACTGTTTTTAAGCCAGGTCTCGCCCAATCTGTATTTGTACTTTTGGTTTTTCCTGCCTAAATGTAAAACTTTGCTTTTCTCCACATTGAAACTCATTTTGCTGGATGGGGCCCATTGTGTCATCTGCAAATTTGATGAGTTACCCTTCAATTCCCTCATCTAAGTCATTTATGAAGATATTGAAGAGTACTGGGCCTAAGACGAAACCTTGTGATACCCCAATGCTTACTTCTCTCCATGTGGATGTAGTACCATTGAAGACTACACATTGAGTACGGTTTGTTAGCCAGCTACAGATCCATCTGGTGGTCATGTTGTGTATTCCATCTTTTCCTAGCTTACCAAGGAGTAGGTTGTGGTCTACCTTGTCAAATGCCTTACAGAAATCTAAATATACTATGTCCACTGTGTTTCACTGGTCTACTAGTTTAGTCACTATCAAAGAATGAAATGAGATTGGTTTGGCATGATCTGTTTTTAACAAACCCGTGCTGGCTATTAGTTATGACTTTGCTTGCTTCTAATTGTTCGCAGATCTGTTTTTTGACTACCTTTTCTAGGATCTGATTGGTCTGTAGTTTCCTGGATCTGGTTTTTTCCCTTTCTTGAAGATGGGGACCACATCAGCCCTTTTCCAATCCTCAGGTACTTCCCCAGTGCTCCAGGAATTATGAAAGATGTAGTGCAATGGTTCTGAGATAATGTCTGCCAGCTCTTGCAGAACTCTGGGATGTGGTGTGTCAGGTCCCGGTGATTTATATTTGTCAAGGTTGGATAGGTGTTCCCATACCATTTTCTTATTTTAATTTTTGGTTCTAGTATGTCTTTTGCAGTTTTTGGTCTGTTGGACTATAGTTTCTTTTTGTGTGAAGACTGACACAAAGTATAAGTTAAGCAGCTCTGCTTTCTCCCTGTTGCATGTAGTTACCTTTCCATCTTCTCTCTTTACTGGGCCTACACTTGATTTTTTTCTTGTTGTTAATATGTTGGCACAACCTTTTTTTTATTGTCTTTGATTTCTGTTGCAAGTTTTTGTTCATTCTGAGCCTTCGTTTTCCTGATTTCATCTTTGCATATTCTGGCTGTCTGGTGATAATCGGCTTTAGTTATGTGCCCCATATTTGTCCTTTTTGTCTTTTAGTTTGTTAGAGAGATCTTTGTGCAGCCATGCTGGTTTCTTCTTGGATTTCCTGTTTTTCTTTCTCAGTGGTATTGTGCTGGTCTGGGATTTTGTGATCACGTTTTTCAGGGTTTCTTATGCTTCCTGGGTTGTTTTTCTCTTTAGGATTTTCATCCATGGGATTTTTCCTAGGTTCTCTCTGAATTTGTTAAAGTTGGTTCTTTTGAAGTGTAGGACATTGGTTGGATTGTTTTCTATTGCTAGTGTTTGCATTATGTTAAATTCCAGTATGACATGGTCACTTTTGCCCAAGGTTCTGGCAATTTTGATTCCTTCTATCACTTCTTCTCTGTTTGTAAGGTATGCTACTGTGGTATGCTTCCTAGATGCATATGTTAACTGGTTGGCAAAGAATCCGTCTATTTCTTCTGATTGGTTGGGTGGCCTGTAATATACACCTATGGCAATGTCAATTTTTTTTCTTTTATACTGCTCAGAAAAATAAAGGGAACACTTAAACAACACAATGTACTGTATTTAATAGTAGGATGTCTTATTTTGTGTTCCCTTTATTTTTTTGAGCAGTATATATTGACCCATATACATTCTGGAAAGATTTTATGTTTGTTCATGTGCATTTCTGCAGATACTGTATATAGTTCTCTTATATATAGTGCAACTCCCTCTCCTCTTTTTGTAGACCAGTTTCTTTTGAACAATTTGTATCCATCCATCAATCCATTCCATTCATGGCTTTTGCCCACCAGGTTTCTGTAATGCCAACTATGACATACTCTCCCTCGTGTACTATTGCTTCTAGTTCACCCTGTTTGTTCCCAATCTTTGAGCGTTTGTATATAAGCATTTAAGACTTTTATGCCTGTCCATAGGAGTGTTTCCTGTATCTCCTGGTTGTCATTTGAGTTTTTCGTTTTCTTTTTCATTGCTGCCTACCTCATTGTTTGATTTGTTTTCTTGGGATTTGTGTTTGGTCTTGGGTTCTAGAGATTCTAGAGATTGATCCAACCCCCCCCCCCCTCATTTTTAGTTTAAAACCCTTCTGATGAGTTGGGCCAGTCTTTTTCCGAGTACATTTTTTCCTGTTTTCATGTAGCCCATGCCTTGCCAAGAGTCCTTCATGTAGCAAATGCAGTCCATGATCCAGGAAACCAAACCAAAACCAACACAAACCCTTTAGCCAATGGTTTATTTCTGAAATTCTTTTTCCCCTCAATGGGGGTTGGCCTTTTATTGGGAGTACTGATGAGAACACTACTTGTGCTGCAGCTTCTTGACTTTATTGCCTAGTTGTTTGTAATCCCTCACTATTATACGCAGGTTGTTTGTTGTGTCGTTCATCCCAATGTGGTGGAGGAGGAGGGGGTAGTAATCTGTGGGTTTAATTATTTTGTTAGCTTCTCAGCCACATCTTTGATTTTTGCTCCAGGGAGACAGCATACCACCTTGGATTGTATGTCTGGTCTGCAGATGGATGGTTTTGTTCCTTTGAGGATAGAATTTCCTATTACCAACACTCTCCTTTCTTTTTTGCGGGGGGGAGGGCTGCAGTCTGGGGTACTCCTCTGTTTATCTCAAGAGTTTTTGTTGATGTGGTTTTTTAAGGGATATTTGAAGTTGTCTTTTTGTTAGGTATCTGCATGTTTTCTTTGAGGAGGTGTTGTGGGTCTGTGTGTTTCTGTCTAAGTGGAGAAATTGATTGGTCAGTTTTAGTGGGGCTGCTTCTGGTTAGATTGGGCAGACGGGGTTTGTTTGTTCACTGGATTGCTTCTTCTGGAAGTTGGAGAAAAGAGCCATCTCATTTCTGGTGGGATAAGCCAATACCATCACCATCAGTTTTTACTGCAAGCTTGCCCCTTATGTAAGATAAGAATTCTATGCATTTTTTTTTTTTATTAAAAAGTTTTTCAGTACATTTTAATTATTACATCCCATCCCCCAACCCTTCCCAACCCTATCCCACCCCCTCACCCTCCCCTTCCCCCCTCCCCCCCCAGACTTCCCAGAGCTAGATACAAGGTATAAAAATAAAATAACCAATCATAAACTCCTATATACTAACAACAATAAACTATTAAGTCTCTCGTACTTTAGCTCTTATAAATTGACTACAAGCAATATACTTATTCAAATGCTAGATGAAACTTTTTAGTCCCATATTTATTCTGGATGTAATCAATCCATTTCTTCCACTCCACAATATATCGTTGTTGTGAATGGTCTTTCAAATATGCTGAAATCTTCGCCATTTCCGCCAGGTTGGAAACTTTTAAAGTCCATTCCTCTATAGTCGGCAATTCTTCCTTCTTCCAATATTGCCCTATTAAAAGTCTCGCTGCCGTAATTAAGTTCAATATCAAATTAATGTCCAGCACAATAGTGTCAGTAATAATGCCCAATAAAAACAACTGCGGACAAAACTTTATGCTTCTCTTGAATATCTTCTGCATATTCCACCAAATCTTGATCCAAAATGCTTTGATCTTTTTACAAGTCCACCATATATGAAAATACGTTGCATCTTGATCACCACATCTCCAACATTTAGGCTGATAATTCGGATACATACTTGCTAACTTTCTAGGATCCAAATGCCACCTATAAAACATTTTATAAAAATTCTCTCTTAAGTTTTGAGCTTGCGTAAATTTCACATTTCTAATCCAAATCTTTTCCCAAGTGTCCATTGTAATAACTTCCTGAATATTCTGTGCCCATTTTATCATGCAGTCCTTAACAATTTCTGTTTCTGAATCAATCTCTATCAATGCAAGATATATCCGTTTGATGTGCGCTGGTCCCTGATTTCTAATTTGTTTTACCAAATTTTCATCATCCGTTAAAAAACCAATCTTCTGATCCTCTTTCCACCTAGCTTGCAATTGTCCATATTGAAACCAAGTTTGTACTATCTTTTTTTCTCGTAAGAGATTATATGACTTCAGACTCCACACATTCCTCTCCAAACTCAAAATTTCCTTATATGTAATCACATCATGTTTAAATCCAACATTTATATTCTCTATTGCGTGTTTGGGTATTGCCCATAACGGTATCTTATAATTTAACTTTTGTCTATGCTTTTTCCAAACTCGCAACAAAGCATACCTCAAAATATGCATTTTAAACACGTTGTCTACCTTTTTATCGTACAATAAGTATGCATGCCAACCAAATAACAAATCATGGCCTTCAAGATTTAACAATCTCCCTTGTGTCAAATTAATCCAATCACTTATAGCTGATAATGCAGCAGCTTCATAATATAATTTAAAATTGGGCATTCTTAAACCACCTCTTTCACGCGTATCCTGCATAATTTTAAATTTAACCCGTGGCCTTTTCCCTGCCCAGACAAATTTATTAATACCCTTCTGCCATTCCTCCAAATTTGAGTCCTTTTTAAGAATGGGTATCATTTGAAACAAAAATAAGAATTTTGGCAGAACATTCATTTTTACTGCTGCAATTCTTCCCAATAATGACAATTGTAATTTTTTCCAACTATCCAATTCTTTTTGCACTTTATTCCATAACTTTTCATAATTATTTTTGTATAGTTTAACATTTGAGGGTGTTAAATATACCCCCAAATATTTAACCCTTTCAACAATTTCAAATCCAGTTAAGCTTTCTAAAGCTATCTTTTGTAATGCTGTCATATTTTTAGATAAGATTTTAGTTTTTTGTATGTTAATCTTGAATCCAGAAACTTTCCCATATTGCGATATTAACTCCATCAATTCCATAACAGAATTTTCTGGATTTGTCAACGTAATAACCAGATCATCCGCAAACGCTCTCAATTTATAATCCTGATCTCTTATTTGAATTCCCTTAATTGTTTCCAAATTTCGTATTTTAATCAGTAATATCTCCAACGTTAAGACAAATAATAAAGGTGATTAAGGGGAACCCTGCCTCGTACCCTTTTCAATATTACACATTTCAGTCAAACTGTTATTAACAATTATTCGAGCTGTTTGCTTCTGATATATTGCCCTAATTGGTTGTAAAAATTCATCCCCAAAATTCATTTTATCTAATACTTTCAACAAAAATTTCCAATCCAATTGATCAAAGGCTTTTTCGGCATCCAAAAAGATCAATGCTGCAGAGATCTGGTTATTCCTTTCCAAAAATTCCAACAAATCAACTATATGTCTCACATTATTTTTCATTTGTCTACCACTTATAAACCCTGTTTGATCACCATGAATTACCTGTTGCAATACCCTCATCAATCTACTAGCTAAAACCTTAGCAAATATCTTGTAGTCCGTATTCAAAAGTGATATTGGCCTATAATTTCTTGCTTGAGTAACATCCTGATCTTCTTTCGGAATTAA